>JAYKAV010000811.1:381994-418454 GCA_035582835.1 Phoebastria nigripes | reverse complement strand
CGGGCCGCCCCGGGGCCGCCGGGCGCGTCATGAAGCCGGCGCGGCTGCTGCTGCTGCTGAGCGGGTGCGCGCTGCTGCTGGCGCCGGCCGTGCGCGGCTGCGGGCCGGGCAGAGTGGTGGGCAGCCGCCGCCGCCCGCCCCGCAAGCTCATCCCGCTCGCCTACAAGCAGTTCAGCCCCAACGTCCCCGAGAAGACGCTGGGGGCCAGCGGCCGCTACGAGGGCAAGATCGCGCGTAACTCGGAGCGCTTCAAGGAGCTCACGCCCAACTACAACCCCGACATCATCTTCAAGGACGAGGAGAACACCGGCGCCGACCGGCTCATGACCCAGGTACGGCCCCGCCGCCGCCCGCTTCTCCGCCCGCGCCGGGCACCTGCGGGCACCGGGGCTGCCCGGGAGCGCCCTGCGCCCCGCTCTCCTGCGGCAGCAGCGGGGGACCCGGCGCTGCGGCTTCCCCGTCCTGCCCCGGGCATCCTGGTGCCCGGCCCGGGCTGCCAGCTGTGCAGCGCGGGCATCTCCCTTCGCCGGGCGCTGCAAAGCTCTGTCCCCTCGGCTGGGCTGGGCGCGTCGGACCCGGAGCTGGCAGCACGCTGCGCCTTGATACGGCAGCACCCTGCTCCCGGAGCCGGCAGCACGCTGCCCCGCAAGCCGGCAGCACCCTGTCCCCCGAGATGGCAGCACCCTGCCCCGCTGCCCCGCGGACCCTGTGGCACCCATGCCTGCTGCTCCCCGAGGTGTGCCCTTGTGCCTCCCGAGCTGGCAGCACCCTGCCCTGCTGTACCCCAACCCACGTCCCACTGTCCCCCGAGCTGGCAGCACCCTGCCCTCCAAGCTGGCAGCAGCCTGCCCTGGTGGCCCCCGAGCCATGCCACACTACCCCCGATCCGGCAGCATCCTGCCAAACCACCCCTGAGCCGGCAGCACTGTGCTGCGTTGTTCCCCGATCGGGCAGCACCCTGCCCCACTGCACCCATCCTGCCCTTGCCTCTCTGCTCTGCCTGCCGGCTGGCAGAGCAGGCAGCCTGCCTGTTGGAGCCGAGGGGCACAGCAGAGCCCGGTGTGCTGGCAGGGAGGGGAGTAGGCAGAGCCGCAAGCTGGGCTCCAGGAGCGCCCTTGCTGACCTTGTCCCCACTCTGTCGCCAAAACCCTGTGCTGTGCCTCAGTGCCCCCTCTTCCCACGTGTCTTGGGTGGGATGGTGAAGGGTGCCCGATGTGGGTTGCCCTCAGCTTGCTGCGCTTGGGGATGGGGACAACCTGTTACTGCAAATGCCCTGTTGCAGTCAGCTTACAAGTGCCCTGGGCCAGTGGGAAGGAGGGGTGGGGGGGACAGAGGACAGCAGCGGAGGAGGGGGTGATGCTGGACGAAGGTTACTCTGTGTTTTAATATTGCCAGGAGAATGCCTGAGGGTTTCAGGAATGCAGATAAGGAGCTGCACGGCCTTGCTAAGAAACCTGGCCACCAGCCTCAGCACTGGGTTACAGCCCGAGCGAGCTCACTGGAGAGGCGGGGGGGAGCCGGGGCTGCCTCGCTGACTGCTGCACCCCCAGTCTGGGGCTGGCGGGTGGGTGGGCACGGATGGCCGTGGTGGCAGGTGCTGAGCTGGGCTCTGACCATGGTCTCTGGATGAGGTGTTGCTAACAATGGGAGGAGAAGTGGCTTGGGTGCTGGCTTGACAGCTCTGCAACCCCACGTGCCCCGGGGACTGGTCCCTGAGGGCAGGGGCCATGGTCCAGGCTGGTTCTCAGGCTGGGGACTGCAGCAGAGGGACTGAGACCCTCTGTGAGGCAGCACCAAGCTTGGGGAGTTGCACGAGTCATGGTTGGTGGTCACTGGAGCCCTGGGGCTGGGCTGGAGCCTGCATCCCCTGGGGAACAGCCTCAGGGATACTGAGGAAGCAGTGAGCTCTACTGGTCCATGCATTGGGGAAGCGGGTGACATCATATTGCTTGAGTTGGAAGCAAGAGAGTGCTTCTGGCTGCATTTGCTCTTGACAGTGCTCCTGCTCCCTGCCCTAACCCAGCCAGTGCCCCTCAGCAACCCTGGGAGAGGGAGGGCTCCGTGTCCCACCTGCCCTTGTTGGCAGGGTACCTGGAAGCTCCCTGGTCTTCTTGCGGTGCCCAAATGAGGACTCCTACCCCCAGCAGGGTCCCTGGCCACCACACGTCCATGCACAGATGGGTACCATGGTGCCTTGGGCAGCTCTGCAGGGAATTGTCCCCATTGCTATGGAGCTGGCATGACTTCTGGTAGCYTGCTGCCATCCCACAGCCCTCAGGGCTTCTCCTGTGGCCCCTGGCTGTGGGAGATGCCCCCAGACATGGGAGCTCTGGCTCTGGCACCATGTCCTGTGTTGCCATGGGTTGGGAAAGGCCATTAACCCAACTCCTTGTCCCTTCCCCCAGTGCGCTAGCTTTTACTGCTGTTGACTCACTTCAAACCTGTTTTCTTTCCCCAAGTCCAAGGGTCTGGGTGTCCCAGGCAGCCGGAAGATGCCGCCTGCTTGGGGGGGTGGGTAGTGCTGCTCTCTGCCCGCCTTTCCTTTATCGTTTCATCTTCCTCAAGAATTCCAGTGTGTTTGCTCTCGCTGGTCCCACTCGGAGGTGCTGAGATAAGGCTGGAGGCAGAGCCCGCCTCACCTCTCTCCGGCAGCTTGGCCCAGGAATGTCCCAGGCCCCCTGCCCCCATGGAGTCCCAACCCCAAGCCTCTCCCTACCCCAGCCATCACCCCTTGCAGCCACTGTGGCCCAACTGGCATGGAGACCATCCTTGCAGTGGTGAGGAATTTCTCATGGAGACCTTGGGATAGGACTCTTGGCTTCCTCTGGGAGAAAGCTCACATAGGGGGAGGTGCTAGTGGGACCCTTCTTCTCCTGGCCAGTCTCTGGACATGGGTGTAGCTGTGGCCAAGCACACTCCATCATCCACAACCCATCTGCTGAGACTGTGGTCACACCTGAGTGTCCTGCATACCTCCCCTGAGATGGCCCTGGGGTCCCTGCTGATTGTGCCCCATCTTGGAGCTGTGCCCTTCCTTCCAGACCTGCTGCCTTTCCTAAAGGGGTTTGGCTTCCCCCACAGGACACGGTCCAGTCCCCAGTCTGGACACGAGAAGGGAGATGCTAATGTTGGTCAGCAGGGAGAACATCTCTGCTCAGCACAGCCCAACATCCCCAGGGTCTCCACTGTGATGTGCATGGGACAGCACAGAGCCACCCAGCTCAGCGTGGTGGCACGGGGCCCTGTCCTGCATGTGGCCTGGGGGTGCCCAGTCACCTGCACCACTACAGGGACAAGCTGTGCCCCCCCTCACACACTGCCACCACCCGCCTTSCCCCCAACCCCTGCTGTTGCATGGGTTTCAGCCTCCCAGCTGGGCACCAGAACAGCACTGGGGCTGGTGAGCCGTGGCCAGGGCTCAGTGTCACATGGCTGAGCTTGGACATCCCACTCCAGCCTGGGCCCCGCAGGACCTGTGTGCCACGGTGGCATTTCCACATCTTTACCGTCACCTTGTGAGATCTTGTGTTCACCCCCAGGCAGGAGGGGAACTATGCCACGCAGGTAGGCATGGTCACCGTGGTCCCCGAGGATGCTGTAGCCCCTCTAGGCTGTGGATGGGGAGGAGGTGGGCTCTCCCTGCAGCCCCCAGCAAGCACAGATCCTGCGGACAGCCCATGCCCCCAGGTTTCTTGGTCCCTCCCTACCTGTCTGTGCAGGCAGCAGAGCCCCTGGGCAGGCAGTGCCCATCCCTACCTGCTCCCTGCCCATCTGTGCCTGCTCCCTGCTGCCCATGCCTGCTCCCTGCCCATTGCTGCTTGCTCCCTGCCCATTGCTGCCTGCTCCTTGCCCATCCCTGGTCATCCCTGCCCGTTGTTGTCTTCTCCCTGCCTCCTGTGCCTGCTCCCTGCCCATCCCCACCTGCTTGCCCTTGCCTATCACTGCCTGCTCCCTGCTTATCATTGCTCATCCCTGCCTGCTCCCTCTTCATAGTTGCCTCTTCCCTGCCCATCCATGCCTGCTCCTTGCCCGCTGCTGCCCTGCCCGCCCTTGCCTGCCCCCCACCCGTTAGTACCTGCTCCCTCCCCGACCATCCCTGCCTATCCTTAGCTGTTCCCTGTCCATTGGTACCTGCTCCCTGCCCATCGCTCCCCGCTCCCTGCCCATCGCTGCCTGCTCCCTGCCCGTCGGTACCTGCTCCCTGCCGGTCCCTGCCCGCTCCCTGCCCGTGCTCTGACACCTGCTGGCCACCAAAGGCACAGGCAGAGCCTCCCGTGCCGGCAGCCCGGGGGCAGGGTGCTCCGGGGCCCTGCCTGCCGCCGTGTGCCCAGCCGGGCAGGCAGGCAGGCAGCTGGGCGCTGCCCCGAGCAGGGAGGGGAAGGTGGGACCCTTGGGCTGGGGCTGTGCTGGCAGAGGCACATGCAGGGGACAAGGCAGCCCAGGTGGGTCCCGCTAGGAAAGGGCGGCGCTGCTCCAGGGGCTGGTGGCAGGCGGTGTCCCTGGCGGGGGGACAGGGGTTGGAGGGTCTCGGTGTTTGTGTGCGGGCAGGGTGCCCCCGGTGGACAGAAGGGCTGGCAGTGAGGGCAGGAGGGGTGCCCAGAGCGGGGTGCTGGCGTGGGAGCAGCAAGGGGACAGCTGGAGTGATGGCCTGGGGGATGCAGGGGGGCATCGGGGGCTCCTTGCCTGCCTCCAGCCCCGACCCCCCTTGCTGCCCTTCTCTGCGGGGTCCCCATTGGGCCAGGGACCTTGGGAGCTGCTTGTGCCATGTGACAAGTGGCACCACGGTTGGCACCACGGTGGTGTTGGACGGGGACAAAAGTCGCTCCCCTCCCTCCTCCTCCTCCCCTCACCTGGCAACTGTTTGTCCAACACCTTCCTGGCTTATCTCCCCACACCCAGGGAGCCGTGGGACGAGGGCAGAGGTGCTCCCCCGCCCCATGCAGGGCAAAGGCCTGCCTGGCACTGCCCTTCTCGGGGCCCGGACCCTGACAAGCGCAAGCGGGTTTCCCCAAGAGCAGCAGCACCCATCTCCCCTGGACGGGAGCAGGTGCTTGGGGATGGGGTGAGGGCCCGCATTTTTGGGAGGGCAGCTCCCTGCAGAAGCAGTGCTGGGGCATTTCTGAGCCCGGGGTTGTAGCCACCATTGGGTTTTATAGCCTTGGCTCATGCTCACCGTGACTGCGTCTCGCGACCCGTGACATCCCATGGTGGGGAGTTCCAGAGCTGAGCCGGGCATCACGTGAAAACGTCCCCCACAGTGACTGGTTTTTAGGCTGCTGCCCAGTCATTTCATTTAATGCTTCCCAGGACTGGCCTCATGCCTGACCATAAACACTCTGTTCTTCACCCTGATTTTATAGTGCATTCTGGGACCCCCCGGCATCTCCTTTCCAGGCTGCACAATCCTAGTCCATTCACCTGCTTTTGTGTAGAAGCTCCCATATTGCTTTTCCTATACCTTTTCAAACTCTCCTGCATCCCTTTTGCAGCAGGGGAAGGGACCAGAAGTGCAGACAGTACTTTTGCAAGCCAGGCGTGCAGGGCTTGGTCCCTCCCTGAGATGCAGCTGTGGCTGGGGGAAGCGGGCAGCGCAGGGCGAGGCTGGGAGGGCTGCGGCGCAGGTGTTCGGGGCTGGCATCCCTCTGCTTGCTGGGGAGGACCGTGGCGTGCGGGGGACGAGGCAGGGCAGTTGCCTTGTTTGTGTGATCTCTGTGACCATCGGGTCTGGGGTTTTTGGGATCTGCTGCTGTTCCTCAGCCCTGGCTTTTCAGCCCTTGTGGCAGGCAGACGTGGAGAGGGCTTCACCCCACATCCCTTCTACTCCAGCACAACAGAGCTCTTGGGCGGGTTTGGCATTTCCCACGCGAGCAGAGGCTGGATGAAGCTATGAGGCTGCCCAGCACTGTGTCCTTGTGCCTCAGGACTTGAGGAGAGATACCAAGCAGAGCTGTGCTGAGGACTGGGCAGGTTGTTTCATTTGTGCCCATAGGCAGTGCTGGAGACCCTGAGAGATCCTCCCAGCCAGGAGGCAGCAGGGTCTCAGCTCCCGCATCCTCCTCCTGTCAGCTGGAAGCCCCTGGGGCAGTGCTAGCACAGGGGAGGTGTCCTGGGAGCAGATAGGGTATTTCACCCTGACCAAGGCTCTGCTGCCCAACAGGCTCTTCAACGAGCCGGGAAGTGGGGGAGAGATGGAGGGGGGAGATGGGTACCCTGTTGGGGTGCACACACACTTAGGAGATGCTGTGTCAAACAAGGGGGTATCGGGCACTGCAGGGAGTCTGGAGGGCACGCGATGGACAAGGCGCCTCGTGTTCTCAGATCTTCCTCTGCTGGACCATCCCCCAAAGGGTCTGAGGACCCAGAGAGGCTTCGTGGAAGCATGGTGGGATACAACCTGCCAACCAGGCAGCTAACCCCTGCCTCCAAAAAGCTTTTACTGACTCTGCCCCTCTGCCCTGCAGCGCTGCAAGGACCGCTTGAACTCCCTGGCCATCTCTGTCATGAACCAGTGGCCGGGGGTGAAGCTGCGGGTGACGGAGGGCTGGGACGAGGACGGGCACCACTCGGAGGAGTCGCTGCATTACGAGGGTAGAGCCGTGGACATCACGACCTCGGACCGGGACCGCAACAAGTACGGCATGCTGGCTCGCCTGGCCGTGGAGGCAGGCTTTGACTGGGTCTACTACGAGTCCAAGGCGCACATCCACTGCTCCGTCAAGTCAGGTAAGGCCAGGGGAGGGCAGTGAGAGGGGCCGGGGGCCAGCACCCCCATTGCGGCGTGCCTGGGGAACCTGGCTGGCTGGGTGGGGTGCTCCCGGGGGGGTGCTTGCTCTCGCAGCCTGATTTCCCTATCTGGGGCAGACAGTCAGGTGGGGAGTGAGTCATGCACCTGTGGCCAGCAGTGCCATGGGGCAAATTCCCCATGTAGCTCCCACGGACCTGCATCCTGACCCACCCTCTCTACCCCCCTCCTTTTCCCACCCCATGTCCCCTTCTCCCCCAGCCTGTCCCCCCAGTCTGCCCATCGCATCTGTCTCCCCTGCCTCTGTCACTACARTCCCTTAGCGCCCAGCTGCCCATGCTCAGCCCCATCCAGCCCTGCCCTCCTCCACCACCGGCTGCTCTTGAGCTCCTGCTGCAGCAGCAGCATCCATCCAGCCCTGACTGGCCAGGGCCGGGGACAGGGACACCCAGGCAGGGATGGGCCAGGGTGCCCTGGGATCAGCTCTTTGCTGTGCAGCGTCTTCTGCGGAGGGGAGCAGAGCTGGGGGGTGCTGGGGGCAGGGGCAGCTGGTCTGGATTGAGGGGTGCTGTCGTCGCTGGTGGTGTTTGCTTCCCCCGTGCGGTGCAGTGGGGTGGGGGACAGCTGCTCTCAGGCCCTGCCTGTGGCCGGGACGGGATTGCGCGGGGTGCAAGGCCCCCCGCAGCCCGGGGGCTGCAGCCCCGGGCCCCGCGCAGCTCCCGCCGGAGCGGCCGCGCTGGCTGCGTGCGGCAGAGGGCAGCAGTGGCCCACGCACGGCACCGGCCACGCAGGGCCACACTCACCCCGCGGCCACACCCCACGAGAGGGCCGTGCTGCTGCCTGGATGCATGTGTGCCCATGTCGCGAAAGGCTGGGAAGGGCTCTGCCTGTGAGTGGGCTTGCGTGGGCGCAGAGGCAGCCTCGGCGGCTGCACGCACACCAGCACCGTGCCGGCCCATGGCTGCCATGGCGGAGAACCGTGCCTGCACCCAGAGCACTTGCACACGCATGCACACGCACAGGGAGAGGGCTGCGGCTGCACACACATGCCCACAGATGTGCCCACACTCCCATGTGCTGCACACCATGCTGCGGTGGTGCCGAGGCTGGTACACCTCGCGGCACTGCCCCGTGTCTCTTGTCCCCGGGCTCGGCTCCCACCGCACTCTGCCTGTCCTACTGCCCTAGCCCGCAGTCAGCGGCCTGACACCCCCAGACGCCAGCCTGCCCCCCCGCGCTGACCCACTCCCCCGTGCCGATGCCAGGACGGGTGCAACTCTGGCCAGCGATGGAGGTGGGGCCACCGCGCCGCAGAGAGGGAGTGACGCGCCCCCGAAGAAGAGAGACAAAGCGTGGGTGAAGGACCAGGGCTCCCACGCCCCAGGGTGCCCTGTGGGGCTGGCTGGAGGAGTGTGGCCAGGCTCAGAAGCAAGGACCATGACCCCAGAGCCTTGGGGCTGGCCAGAGGAGTGGGGCTGTGCCCCTGGAGAAGAACAGAGGCTCTTGAATCCCGGGATGCTCCCCTGGACCGACCGAAGAGGAATGCTGTGACCCAGGCAGCAGACCAGGGCCCTGAGGCCCTGGGGCGCTTCTGGAGGCTGGCCACAGCCCCCTCGCTCCRCAGCGGCTCCTCGGGGCTCTGGGTCCCCCATATTTATCCCCGAGGCCAAGGGGAGCCCAAGGGTGCGTGGTGAAGGCTGTGGGGTGCATATCCTGACCCCCCCCAGAGCTGTGTACAGAGGGCAGCCGGGCTGCCCCTGCCTCTTAGTAAATGGCTTTTATTTTTGTATGGATGGCCGCATGGCCTGTTGTATGTATTGTGTCTCCTCGGGTACCCCCCTGCAACTGCGCACCCCTCCATGCCCAGCGCCTGTGCCCCCCGCTTCTGCCAGGTGCCCCTCTCGCCCTCCTGCCAGCCCCTCCCCACGGCTCTGCTGCCTTCCCGGGGATGCGGGGTGCAGGATTTGGGACCTGGCCTCCGGGGCAGGCACGGGGCGGACACTGCACCTCATCTGAGCAATAAAAGGATTCTGTCCCAGAGATGGATGCCTCTCTTCATGGGCCTGGGGGCTGGGATTTGGCTCTGCCCAAAGCTGGGGAGGGATGGGGTCAGTGCCATCCAGGTGGGGACACTCAGGGATTAGATGAGGGAGCTGGGAGAGGGCCCTGAGGGGGGCCGGGTTCTCGAGGCTGGGACCATGCAGGGCCAGGAACAGGACCCTAGATGAGATGCACCTGGCAGATGGTGGGAGGGCATCATATAGACACTAAGATGGGGGTTGCTGGGGCTTGGGGGACGAGGGCTGCTGTGGGAGCTGAGCACTGTTCCTTGGGAAGCCAGGGTTCCCCTGCTAAGTGCCAGGAGGGACCCCTGGTGACACTTGGTGACTTGCTGCATCTTTTCATCTGGGGAGGGGTAGGACCACTGTGCCACCATCCCAGGGGACAAGCCCCAGAGAGTTTGGGTGCTTTACCCTGTGACAACTGCTAGTGAAGCTCTGCCCAGGAGGCTGGTGGCTTTTGCCTGATGATGGCCACAGGCTGTGACATCTCCCTGCAGCTCAGAGAGGGGGTCAGCTGGCATCAGTGGTGCAGGGACGAGCAGGCAGGAGAAGGGATCAGGGCTGCAGTGCGGGGTGGAAGAGTACTTCAGTGCTGTGGGAGGGCACTGCACGCTGCACCGTTCCTTGTAGCATCCTCCCCAGCCATACCCAGGCCCACACTGCAGGGGATGGGGATGCTGTGGGCATGCAGAGTGCGACTGGGCACTCTGCTCCTCAGGCTGCCGCTGGCTCAGGGCTCTGCCTCCCCTCTTTCGAGCTTCGGGTGCCCGCTGGCACTGCCTTGCACATTTGGGGCTGTGGCTGTGCCCCACTCTCCCTGCCAAGTGGGTTTTGGGACCTGGCTCTGCAGCGGGGAGCAAGTGCTGCCATGTGTGTCTCAAGCCCCCAAGTGCCACCCCCAGTGACACAGTGGCTGGGGGAGCAGGTGCCCAGGGAGGCTGGATTGCTGGCTGGGGTTGTGTAGGGCACATGTGCATATTGGTGATGGCAGGGCAGGGTTACCCCTGGATGGGCAAAGCCGGGCAGCCCAGGAGGCTCTCTGTGCATCATGCAAGGGTGATGCTGGGGGTCTGGCAGACGGGTAACCCTCCTGTCCTCTCTCTCCCCATGCAGAGCACTCRGCCGCTGCGAAGACGGGGGGCTGCTTCCCCGGGCGGGCACTGGCGACGCTGGAGGATGGTGCCCGGATGCCGCTGTGGGCACTGCGCCCGGGCCAGCGGGTGCTGGCAATGGACGGGGCAGGCAGACCCACCTACAGCGACTTCTTGGCTTTCCTGGACAAGGAGCCCCGTGCCCTCACCTCCTTCCACGTCATCGAGACGCGGGAGCCACCCCGGCGCCTGGCCCTGACGCCCACCCACCTGCTCTTCGTGGCCGAGAACGCCTCGGCACCCGCTGCCCGCTTCCATCCCACCTTTGCCAGCCGTGTGCGCCCTGGACATTTCGTGCTGGTGGCGGCAGGGGGGGGAAGCTTGCAGCCCGCCGAGGTGGTGGGGGTGTGGAACCGGAGGGACGTGGGAGCCTATGCCCCGCTGACGCGCCATGGGACGCTGGTGGTGGACGGCATGGTGGCCTCGTGCTTCGCCCTGGTGCAGGAGCAACATCTGGCGCAGCTGGCCTTCTGGCCGCTCCGGCTCTACCACAGCCTGGTGGGGTGGCCAGGGGCGCAGGGGGACGGCGTGCACTGGTACTCGGGGCTGCTCTACCGCCTGGGCAGGCTGCTCCTGCCCCCCGACAGCTTCCACCCACTGGGGGTACCCCGGGCAGAGAGCTGAGGGTGCGCCCGGGCCGTGGCCGGCGCTGCTGGCAGAGGTGGTGGCTGCAGGGCAGCTCACCGGGGGCCAGCACCCCCTCCCAAATCTGGGTGCCCATGGGGAGCTGCCTCCAGCCCTGCCTGCTCAGGGCACAGCCACCTCCTGGTTGGGGGGCACTGGGGCTCCCCAGCATGCCTCCTCCATGCCCACTGCCCCCTCCTCACCCCCTCTTCCTGGGGGCAGGGGGGAGGCACAAAGGGTCCCCCCCAGACATGGGGGTGCCCCCGGCTGGATCCACATGCTGCTATTTGTGTGTGTGTGTGTGATGTGCGTGTGTGTGTGCAGAATTAGCTAACGACAGAGGTCTGATAGACGAGGGGGAGCAGGAAGAGGAGAGAGCCCCTGGCTGCCCCAGCTCCCGCGGGGCTCCCAGCCTGCCTGCACCCAGCGGGGAGGCTTTTGGAGAGGGGCCCCAGGGCCCTTTGCTGGGCAGGCTGGGCAGGAGAGTGGGCGATGCCATTCCCACCCCTGGGACGTGACAGCTGGGAGGAGGGTGACCCCGGTACTGGGACTGTGCCTTGCCCTTAGCCCTGACAGCGGGGGCAGGGGGACACCTAAAACCAGCCCCTGTATGCCTGGGGTGCCCAAGTACGGGCAGGGCTGGAGGAGCTGGCACAGCTCTGGCACGAGACCCCTGACTTGGTGACACGGGTGCTGCTGGAGTGAGAGACTGGGGAGCGGGACCCTGAGCTCTGCCCAAAGCCAGCACCGTAGCCACCTGGCTGGGCATGCCTGTGGTGACACTGTGACAGCACAGGGGACTCTGGCTGGCAAGAGGGGGCTGCGGAGGCAGGCGTGCAGGCAGGAGGGTGCGAGTGCCAGCCAGGCATGGGCACACACTGGTGGGAGCAGGGGTGGGGAGAGCTGGGGCTGCAGCCCCAGCCTGCTGGAGCCATGGGAAGGAAAGCGGCTAGGGGAAGAGTGCTCCCTCCCTTGCCTTCCCGGCATCCCATCCTGAGCTGGCCCAGCCCAAAGCCATGCCCTTCCCACCCCAAAGCTAAAAAAACTCCCCAAGCTCCAGAATCTGCCTGGCCTGACCTCCCTGACCGCCCAGCACCCCAAACCCTCAGGGTAACTCATTGCTGCTCACCCACTCCTGGGACCTGGGGGGACTCCCATCAGAGCTGCAGCCATGGTCCCCCCCCCAAAATCCTAGCTAGAGCCTCAGCCTCCCCTGGCTCCACGTTAGCGGAGGTGAGGGGGCTGGGGGGGACTGTGACCGGCGTCCCCCCTGCAGCATCACGCGTCTTTATTTATTTATCTGCTCTTTGTATGTACCATAGATGGGAGGCAGCGTGGGCGCGTGCAGGGTGAGACGGGAGCGGGCGTGGGGGAAAGCTGTTTGGGGGGGGGGTGATTTTTTTTTTTTTAAAAACAAAAAGCAGAAATTATTTAAAGATTATTTTAAAGCACAGTTTTTATGGTGATTGTTGTCCAGGGYGAAGTGAGAGAGTGCGAGCGCAGCCAACGGCAGGTGCATTTTTGTCTCCACTGGATGTACCTTTCCTGGTCAGGGTCACAGCCCAATAAATCCATAGTCTCCCAGGCGGGCACTCCGAGCTCTGGTGTGGGGAGAGCATGCAGGGATCGGGTATGCTTACTGCCCATTTTAAACAGGGCAGGCAGGACTAGAGGGCATCTTGCGCTTCTCTAGGAGCAAGATATGGCCATCCCAGTGCCCCAAACCAGTAAGGGTGAGCTCTCCCTCCCCACTCCCCCATACCCAGGCGAGGTGGGCAGCCGGCGGCTGTGGGAGTGACCTAGCCTACATGGGACCAAGCTGTCATTGGGGCCACCTGGAAACTAGGGCAAGTGGGGCAGGATGTAGGAGGGACAGCCACTGTGGGACTGCCAGGGACACCTCTCCATCCCTGTCTGGGCCTGTTGCCCCAGCACCCGGCCGTGCTGGGACACCCTTCCCCGCCATCTCCATCACCACAACACCCACTACTAACCCAGTGCTCCTGGAGAAGATAGACCCCTTACCCTGTACGCTGGGTTTCCAATGTCACTAGCGGTAGTCACTGCTGGCTCTGTCCCTTTGCCCCTTGCCAGCCCTGTCACCCCCTCCACCCCATCCCCATGCCAGCAGAAGGGAAGACCACCAGCCAGCACCCAACAGAGCCTCCCCATACCTGTCCCACCCATGCACCCCTCTGTGCACCCACTGCCCCAGCTCCAAGCTGCCCTGCCCCGGTCTCCCCGGAGGGGCTGGGAGCGGCATCCACCCAGGGCTTTCCCTGGACCCCACAGCATGGTGAGTGCAGAGCAATTCAGCAGCAGGCTGTCAGCAAGGGCCCTCATCACTGTGGCTAATTTAAGGGCTCTGCGAGGCGGCTGAGCTAATTTAATTAGGTTCTTATTACAGAGCAGGACAAATTGGTCCCTGGGGGGGCCATGGGGTCAGGCTTTCGAGAGGCGCTTTATGGAGTGAAATTTCAATCAGGCTGTCGTTGCAGGCACGGCGGGGGGAGCCAGAGGCAGGGGCTGCATGGGGTGAGGATGTGCCTTTTGGGGTGCCCCATGGCACGGCGGGCAGCCCRTCTCCAGGCCCAGGTTTTTAGGGTATCAGTGAGTATGAGGGAACAGCTCTTTGCCCCATTAGGAGGATGCTGCAGGGTATTGGGAGGCTGCTTTGGGGTGGAAGCAGGGAAAGTGGGGGTGTCCTGGCTCTGGGCTGGCCCCAGGGCAGTGAGAGGAAGGGGGGACATCCATAAATAAGATTCTGGGGTCTTCTGAAGACCCATTAACACCCCCTTAGCGCCATAAAGCCCCATGGCAAGGATGGTGAGGACAAAATGATGTCCAGCTGACAGGCAGGACTTACAGGGGGCTCTTCCTTCCCTGGATGTCCCCCCTCTCTTGTCACTCAGCCCCAGGAGAGCCAGGGCAGCCTGGGTGCTGCCCCACTGCTCATGGGCACCTAAAGCAGCCCCATCTCCCAGGGTGCCAGTCCCGGGCGGGGGGGTCCCACCAGGGGCCCGGCTGGCTGGTGATGGATGGGGATGCTGGTGGGTGGCCGGCAGAAGGGCCGGGCTGGAGGGTACCACAATAGATGTCTCTCCATCAATTTGTCCTCATTACCATGTGAATGGTGGGCGGGAGGGAGAGGAAGGGCATGTGGTGGCAGGAGAAACCCCCCACATGGTCCCATCTGGGGTAGCGTGTCCCCCCCCATCCCTCCAGCCCTGTCTGAGTGTGTTAAACCAGCGCCAACACCCCCCGGACCCAAATTCAGGGGAGGAGAGGTACCACCCCCTATTCAGACCCTTGAAAAGGATACAGGGTCCGGCGCTGTTAACAAGGGAGGACACTGTCCCCATCCCCGCCTCTCCCGTCTGTCCCTCACGCCATGGCCTTCTGCTGTGGCAGCGCCAGCCAACCCCGCTCCTGGCCCCAGGCTGGCATGCTGGGTGCTGGGGTCCTGGCAAGGGGTGGTGGGGGGTGTCGGGGCTCGGGGAGTGGGAGCGGAGCACCCCGAAAGCATGTCCTATTTGTGGGGTACTGCACCTTTGAGTGGCACGGGCAGGAGACGACAGCAGGCGGGGAACCTGCAAGACTCCAAGACCAAACCTTCCCCGTGGAGGGGAGAATATCTCTGGGCAAGGAGGTGGTTTGTCCCCATCGTCCAGGAGCTCTGGGTCCAACCAGGTCCCCGTGGCCTGGGCTGTGACGGTGGTGGGGGTTCACCCCGAAATATCTGGACCTGCAGGCATCGGTACAGCAGGTTGTGAGGATCCCCCTCCCGGCGAGGGCAGATCGACCCATAGCTGCCCCTCCAAAAAAGCCCAGGAGAGGCTGCCCAGCCCGGCTCAGCCCCGCACGCTGCCAGCCGGCGGGTGCCCGCAGAGGGAGCCCGTACCAGCCTCCCACTCTCACTTGCATTAGCTTAATTTAGCTTAATGGCTTTTCGGAGCGCTGCTGCTCCGGGGGCGGGGGCAGGACCCTGCTCTCTGCAGCGCTGTTGGGGGGGTCCCAGCGCCCTGGCCCCGGACCCACAGGAGCCCCAGGAGGGTGCGTGGTGTGGGCTGCGGAGCCCATCCTGCACCTCAAACGCCTCCACCACGTCCCCCTCTGCCCCGAGCCCCCCACCTCCTGCCCCTCTCTCAACCGTGGCACCCGTGTGGGGACAGCATTGGGAGCCCCCACTCCATCGCAGAGCCCCTCTGCCTGCGCTTGGCAGCTTCCCCCGGGCAGGGATGGAGGTGCTTTAGCAGGCAGCAGCCTCTGGGAGTCACACCACAGCCAGCTGTGCCTGTACAGTCAYGGACAGACAGACGGGCACATCCACCCCCTACACATACCTTTATCCCCTGGACAGACACATGCCCACCACCTCACCAGTCGGGCTTGGACACCCCCCCGGCTCTCAGCATCGCCATCCAATCCCCCAAATTACTCTTTCCAGCCCGGATACTTTATATCCCAGGCAGGTGTCCCTGTGTCCCTGATCTCTGTCCCCTCYGGGGACAGGCTGGCAGACACGTGCATGGCCCATGGTGACAGCATGGGCACTGTGAGGACCACAGGACACGGGCACCCCGAGGCAGTGCCCACCTCTGCAGCCATGCCCACCCCACATCTCCCAGGTGCAGAGAGCACCCTGGACCCACAGAGGGGGCTGACATCCTCTCCCCCCGCCCAGGGTGAGCCCTGTCAACCCTCCTGCTGGAGGGGCACCCTGTAGCTCCCTCTCCCACAGCACGGGGTATGGAGCTAACACACCAAAGCCTACCTTTCCCTTCCCGTATCCCCTCCTTGGTCAGCAGGACCCACTCAGCACCCGCTGCGGGTCCCCGCTGCAGAGCAGGCAGAACTGGGGGTGATGCTGGTGGTCCCCCAACCTCCATAAAATGGAGGGGCAGGTAGGGGTGGCTGGGGACTGTGTGGGGGGTCTGGCAGCCAGCATCAGCCGTTACCTTGTACACTGTCCCAGTACGAGATGGGGGGCTCCCAGCGCCGTGGGAGAAGCCAGCAGGATATGGCCCCAGGGAAAGCCCCGCAGCCATCCGGCACTGACCTTCCACGAGTGGCTCTGGGGTGCCCCGGGCGTCAGGACGGGGGGTGTGTGAGTATGCGCCCACGCGCAGGGAACGAGTAAGAATCTAATCAGGGTCCTTTTCCTTAATAAATCATTCGTCTTAATCCAACGCCCTCCTTCCTGCTCTAATAACTCCCGGCACTGGGCCCCACAGCCACAACAATGCAGCTAATGGAACGATTTATTTTCATAATGGTGCTGGTGGGGAGAAGGGGCGGACGGGGTGGGGGCTGCACGCTCCGGGGCAGGAGTTTCTAATTAGTGAATGAAATTTGATGTAAGGCTGGAGGAAGATGGATTCGCTGCCTGACAAGGGGCCTTTCAGCTCATCAAAGCACCCGAACAGGGAGGTAAATTAAATTATTTCTAATTCTTCACTAACCTCCAGGGAGTCACCCTTCCACCAGCAAAAGGTGGGTCCGTTCCTGAAATGAAGAGGCACTTGAAGGACTGGGGTTGCATGGAAGGGACTGGGCTCTGTGAAGGGATGGGGATGAAAAAGTGGGATGGGATGGGGTGGGACAGCAGAGCGGGACAGGTTGCTGCTGACTTTGCTGGAAGAATGGGGAGCGAAGAGGTGGTGACAGAGGGAAGAGTTGCAAATGGTCAATAAATAAACAACTCCAGGGACTAAAGACTAAAGACTAATTTGCAGCAAGTTTTCCATCCATGCCTGTCACCTAACCAGACCCGGAGCAGGGCTGAAACGCAGCCAGTGCTGGGGTGGAGCAGAGCAGCCCGGCAGCGAGGAAACGGCATCTCAGTCCTCAGGTGGTTTGAGCAGGGACAGCACTTGGTTTTGAAGGGGCAACTGATGCTGAAGCAGGTGAAGGGTGCAGTGCAGGGGAATGCTTCAGCAAAGACCCTTGTTCTCACGGCTCTGTACAATTTGAGGCCAATGCCAGTGATGTTAACGCTTGTGGCCTGAAAGCTGTTTTTGGGATGTGCAGTATTTTTTTCTAAATCCCCAGCTCCTGGAGTCCTGTGATGGAGACTCAATTTTTACAGAGCATAAGTGCACTCCCTCCTAGCACTCCTGCTTGCAGAGGGGCCTTGCAGTGCCAACCTGCCACTAGCCCAGATGTCCCCAATACCAGAGTGCAAAGAAAAAGGCTTGGTGCTATGGCTGAATCCAGCCCCTGGCTCTCCCTGGAGCACGGAGCATTACAAGCTGCTTCGAAAGCACGTGAGGCTGCCCCACAGTTCCCCTCCCTGCAGGGCCAAGGAAGCCCGGTCAGGGACAGCAGGCAGGTTCCCGGGGGACTTTCTGTGCAAAATCATGGTCTGCATTTCCCGCAAGATCTCCTGCCCACGCACTAACCACACTCAGCACTGCTGAGCAGTCGTGGTCACAGCACAGCCCGGGGAGGGAAATAGGGGGAACAGCGGCGCTGTGTCTTATTGCAAGAGGCTGGGGAGGCACGGGGGGGCCAGGGCCCTGCAGCGGTGCCGGGGGCTTGCTGCAGGCTGGGGAGCACAGTCCCCTCCCTGCGGCTGAGCTAGGTGGAGCTGGGACAGGCGCAGAGCCGGCTGTGCTGACCCAACACTCCAGGAATTTAATTTGTTTAATATATTCCCTGGGAAAGAAGAAAATAAATAAGTGGCACCTTGCGTGCCCCCATGTCTCACTCTCGCAACGGAGGTGTCAGCTTAACGAGCTGAAGCCCTCAGCCTGATTAACCAGCCACTGCTCCTGCTAATAGGGAGCCGCCGAGCAGCGTGATTGATGTACGGAGAGCATTAGCCCCCGCAGCCTGGTGCTGGACTGCCAGGCAGGGTCACCGTGCCCGCCCCAGCCCCCTCGCTCCTGCCCTCCATACCCAGGCCCAGGTCAAGGGCAGATCAAAGGCTCTCTCTTGCCTGAGGGCAGATCGTCCTGCCCCACCGCTCTGTGGTGTAGGCAGTTCACCGGGGAGATGGAGCTGGGGCTGCTTTTGCCTCTAGAGGCAAGGACATGCTGGTGGCTTCCCACCAGCTGTGGGACTGTGTGGCAGCTCCTCAAAATAGGGTTTGAGGGCCTGGGATGTGCAGAGGTTTTGTGCTTTGCTCTAGGTGTCTGCCACGCTCTCCCCCATGGGCTGGTAGGGACACCTGGGGACACTGAGGCACAGGGATGTGCTGGAGGCCATGGTGACAACCCGGGGGGGAGCCCATGAGTTTTGGCAGCTCCTTCAAGGCTTTAATCCACCGAGCCCTTACCATATTACTAGGAAGAAAACCCAAACGTCCTGACCCCACCTTGTCCCATCCATCACTTGCTCAGTCCTTCTGCAGTCCTGTTTGCCTGTCCCTCCATCTGTCCCCCCGCCTTACTGAGGTGTCCCTGGGTCTCACTGCAGAGATGTCACCTGCTCCTGCCATCCCTGTCCCATGGCATCACCACCCCCTGCCCCCACCTCAGGAAAGGGTTAATCAGCAGCCAGGGAGACAGGGTAATAAATGGCCGTTATCTCGTTAATGAGCTGACATTAATTAGAGCCCAAGGTCCTGGGAGGAGCAGCTGATTTATCCGGTCACCCTGGGAGCAGGTTAGGAGCTGACTCCATGGAAAGGCCATTAACAGGGAAGAGGTGAGGCTGTGCTGCTAGGGGGGTCACCCTGCACCCATCCCTGTGTTGCCCCCCAAGCCCAGCCCTGGCTCCCTTCCCTCCCAGGGAGCAGCTCTGGCCTTGGGACAAGACCCAGTGAAGCAAAAACAGAAGATCCTGGAGGTGACAGGAAAAAGCAGGGCTGGAGGATCCTCCGGTGTGCCCAGCAGTGGGGGTGCTGGGGGGAGGAGAGTCTAGCTGTGCCAGGGACATGTGGCACTGGACACAATGTGCTGGGGCAGTGTGCTGGGCAAGGGCTGTGGGAGCGGGCACAGGGAAGCAGCAGGAGGGATGCTGTGTGTTCAGTGACTTCCCTGTTTTCCTGAACGATGCTGGGCTGTGGGGGGTGCTGGCTGTTTAGCATTTCCCCCCGAAAGCCAAGGTCTGGGGTGAGGACAGACATTAAGGCTGAGCTCAGGTGCTGCCAGAGCTCATTTTGGGGGCAGTAGGATGGAGGAATCTCTGTGTGGGTGTTGTGGGCTCATGGTGTTTCAGGATCTAAGAGGAAAGGGATCAGGGGCTAATGGGACTGGAAATGTAGCAGTCAGACCCTGGGTCCTTGCAAGAAATGGATCTGAGCTGACCATGTGTCCCTGTCTCTCCAAGCCATGCATTTACAACAGGAAAAGCTGTCTGTCCCCAAGCCTGAGCACCTCTGTAGTGCATCGCTGCATCCCAGGAAGCCGAGCCAACAGCATCCCCTGCCTGTCCCCTGCAGCCATATGGCCTGATCCTGCAGGCTGCTGGTGCCCCAGCCCTTCGCAGTGGCCATGTGCTGGGATCAGGTATGACACTTCAGAGCTGCCCTGGCTGTTTCTGCTGGGGGCAGGCACCCTCCCTGCCCTGCAAGCCTTCCCATGCCTGTTTGCCATCCCCCTGCTCCAGGATGGGAGCTGTCAACGTTTTTCTGCTCAGCCTTGCCATGTCCCATCAGAGATGGGGCTGCTTATTTGAGGAATTGCTTGGCTAAATAAACAGCAGCTCAGAAATCCCTGCAGGAGGCCTGTCTAGGAGGGACTGAGCTGTGTTTGCTTTGCCTGTTAACCCCTTTGCTCAGGGCAGGTACCTGGGGCTCGGTGTGGAGGGAGGTGTGAAGGCTGGGTAAGGTGGGCAGGGGGAGCTGTGTACCCCACCAAGCCTGTGAAGCGGCAGGGGGATGGAGGCATGTGGATTTCTGCCTTCCAGGACAGATCACTGCCTGTCAGACTGAGCAGCTGATGTGCCAGGATGGAGAAGCCCTTGGCAGCCTATGGCTGGCTCGGAAGTCCCTGGGGTGGGCAGGAGCAGGCGGACCCACGCGGGAGGGGATGCAGGCAGGAACAGGGCATGGCAGTGACTGAGCACAGCACTCCTGGAAGCGGGCAGGGAGGTGGCTTCAGTGACCTGCCTGGCACTTGTCTCCTGCTATCACCAGAGCAGGGGGAGACCCCTAAAGACAGATGAGGAGCCCTGCGAGCATTTCTGTGGGGCTCTGCAGACAGCCGCTCTGGTCCCATGACAGTGATGTGGATGCCTTTGCCAGTGTTTCTGCAGAAGGGACAGCCACCAAGCAGCCTGAGACCCCAGGGCTGGCTGTGCCAGGTCTGATGCAGGCTGGGCTCAGCTCCCACCGCTGCGGAGCTGATTAAGACCCATTATCTGGTTGGTTAACCAGCCCTGGGCCGCTTGCAGGTGACTTCAACTGTTCATTTAGCTACAAATCACCACGGGGCTGGCAGTTTATTTACCTTCCCCACCAGCCTCCTGTGGCTTCCCAGACTCCAGAGATAGCAGGTGGCCCTGCTGCAAGGGGCAGGGGAAGGGCAGCATCCCRCTGCAGGCAGTAGTCAGGGCTCCCACAAAACCTGGGACACCTCAAACTGGAGCAGGCCAGGGGCTCTTGTGCCCAGTGCTTCTCACCAGTGGCTCAGCCTGCTCTGTGCTGGAGGCTGCAGAGCATGGATGAGAGTGGGACATGTCTACAGCCCCTCTTATGAGGGAATGGCTGGGAAAACACCTGCGAGCAGGCTTACAGCTTGTGTCTCCAGCATCGGTGATGCTTCTAGGCTGTATTCCTCCACTAGCTGGCTTGGGACTTTGGAGTGTTGCAAGATGACCTGAGACACCGGGGCCAGAGCAGCAAGATCCACTGCTTCCTGAGAGATGCTTTAAACAAGGTTGTTGCACTGTAGGTCTCTTACAGGGAAGTAATTTCTAAAGATGGAAAGCTCTGGGGGCTGTGACCTGGGGAGCAGTTAATGCTTAGCAAGCAAGTATAGCCACCCTGGGGACAGGGAGCTCCTTCAAGGCTTGAAAGCTATAGCCTAGGCAGAAATCAGGGTGCATGCCACCTCTCTGGGATGGGCTAAGCACACCTGTTCCTGCACTGGTCCCTGTCTCAAAGGTAACTTCTACTGACTTGAAGGCAGGAGGTGACCCAAACCCACCAAAAGGACCTGGTGCTAAATTGTGCATCCAGGAACAGCTGAAATGACAGGTTAGGTGGAAATCAAGACACAGCCCCAGCATGGGTCATGTCTTCATCTGATATCTGGGATAAGGACTCAGTCCTGGGAAAATGAAAGTCTGATCCCAATTGGTAATTTTTTATCAGGGTATGGATTTTCCTCGGCACCCTTGACTTTGATCTTGGGGCAGTTGGGTTTGTTGAGGGACGTTACATTGCTTCCCAAGGTGACACTGAGGAAGTGGCAGGGCTGTAAAACTGAACTGTGCTCCCAAATACTACCTGTGATGCCCACGGCTCATTTCTGAGAGCTCAGGCACTGCTGGCGACAGCTTGGGGAAGTATGTGAACTGCTGTAGGTAGTGTTGTGGGTTTCTACAGATGCTGAAAATTTGTGTGCACCAGAGCTGGGTGTCTTTGGTGGTCATGTGGGTGTTTGCTCTTCTAGTTTTACTCCTGCTGCTTGACCTTGCATGCATGGAAGTTGCATGGAGACAATCCACTTGAGGCTATGGACACAGCAAAGAGAGCTCCAGTTGTCTAGTTGGGCACCTTCATGTCAGCAATAAAAGGCTTTGCAGGGCTTATGTACACCTGTATAGATGCTGCTGTGACTGCTGCGTTCAGGTGGCTGAAGAAAGACCGGGCTCTGAACGTCCAGCTGAGGCACATCCAGAAAATCCCCCCAAAATGCCTGGGCAAATGAAAGAGTCCCAGGAAGCCCTGGGCTGTGTGAATGCTCCTGGTGCTGCCCATTGCCCAGCGAGGGATGTTGTGATCAGGGCCGTCCCAGAGAGGTGAGGGAGCTGAGGAACCTCAATGCTGCCTGGGCAGCATGGACCTCCCACTGGTCTGCACTTGCTGGACAGGAGTAGACTAAGTGATTAAGTGTGGAGGCACCTTTAGGGCACAGTCAACATGAGGTGCACCAGGCAGGGGACAAATGGAGATGTTGATTGGGTGGGCTTGAGCCAGCAAGGGATGTGGAGATGGGAGAAGCACCCTGGCTGGTTCAGGGCTTTGAGCTGGCCCATCTAGCTCTGTATGGGGCTCAGGAGATCTGTCCTGGATGTGCCCAAGATCTTCCACAGCAGCAAGGTGGTGTTTGCTGACCTGTTTCACAGAGCTGATCACCTTGGGAGGGCTCTGCTACCACTGGGTGAGCAGAAGAGGCCCTGGGGTTAACAGTACAGGGTAAGCTGTGGGGGGACTGGGAGCAATATGGTGCTGGCTGGGAACATCCACCCCCTTAAACTCCACCTCCTCCTGAACTGGGGTGGTTTCCTGGGGCAGCTCCTGTCCATAGTGCCCTGCACCCCCAGGCCGTGGGAACGAGCTGTCTCTCTGGCTGATATTCTGAGGTCTGGCACTGGTGGCTGATGTTTGGGACTGCCTTAGATCCTCTGTGGAGGAGGGATGCTGGGCAGAGGTAAGGGGCCAGGCCACAGTCATGTTCACTTATTACAGTCCTCAGATCTAGTTAGCAACCAGGTGAGTTGTCACCAGAGGACCTGATGGATGGGGAGGAGAGTTCCCTCCTTCCTGAGGCTGGAAATGAAGCTAATCAGACCTCGGACACCTTAATCCAGCTCTGATCTGATTAATGACCCTGAAGACTGTGAACTCATCAGCACCCTGGCATCTATCACTGCCTGCATCCCGCCCCTTCTGGTGGCCACTGCCCGGCACGGCTCTCCTGTGCACAGTCCTGGGCTCCGGCTCTCTGCCCTGCATGGTGTGGGCTGCGTGCTGGCTGCTCCAGCCCTGGACCACCCTCTTGCAGGGTCCCAGTGTCGGTGTTTGACTCACCTGGAGGAGGGAACTCCCTCCATGATTTTCCTAGATTTCTTTATTGGGATGTTTCCACCCAGGTTTTATGGCTGGTGTCTGCAGGGGAAAGAAATACAGGGATGGGAGCTCCCTTTAGCCATTATAATATTTAGGCAGGGCAATAGCGGCTGCCTCACTTGCCTTCCAAAGAGCAGGACCCATTATCTGACACAAACAAGCAGAGGTTTGTCTTGCTGTGTCAGCATGACGCAAAAAGGTGGGACTCAAAGACAGACAGATGCAGACCCTCAATGCCAGAGGGTCACAGATGATCTCGCACGCACTATGCCTCTCCCTGAAGGAAGCTGGCCAAGGAGTCTGGGCCAGTTCTGCTTGTGCTCACCCACATCTCCCAGACCAGCCAAGGCTTTCCTCTCTGTCCTTCCTTGGTGCCACTCTCCAAGCTGTGTCTTGTCTGGGAAAGATAAGACCGGGCAAATGAGTAACAATCTGCCTGTAGGCACCTGTTCTGTTGCCATCTTGGACAGACATGGGTGATGGAAGGTGGTGGCCCCTGTGTGTGTCCAGCTCAGGTCCACTGATCTCCCTGGCCCAGAGGGGTGCAATGGGAAATGGCACAGCTGGGCATTGCCGGTGATCCCTGATGCACGGGGTGCAGAGGAGCCTGCCAGTGAGTGAGCACCTCTCCTGCCCTCCCAGCCAGGTGCTCTGCCCCACAAGTGCCTGCGGGGCTCTGCAGAGCCAGGGCAGCACTGGAGCCCAGCAGGGCTTCACCTACCTGTGCCGAAGTCCATCTAGTCTCTCCAGATCTCCTCCAGCCACTGCAACCACAGACCCACTCCCCCACCACGGGGCTCTAAGGAAAGCAAGATTGGCTCTGGACCAGGATGATGGGCTCAGCGCCCTGGGCAGCAGGTCCTGCAGGCTGGGGGGACCCTCTGGGTGTGAACCTGGGCTCAGTTGTGAGGCTGGGGAAGGGACAGAGCGGTGCAGGTCAGGCCCTAGAGTGTCCCCGCTGCTGTGGCTGGGGGATGAGGAAGCCGGAGGAGGGAGGCCGGCAGGGAGCCCGGCCGGGGCCCGCGGGGAGGCAGGCCGGGCCGGCGGGGCGGGGGGCCGGCGCGGAGCCAATGGGGAGCTGGGGCAGGTRGAGGGGGGGGTTAAAACCCCCCCCAGTGCCGGCGGGCGAGCGAGTGCCCGGGAGGAGGAGCGGAGAGGAGGGCTGCCCCCGAGGGCAGCCCCGCGGAGCGCGGCGCGGCGGGGCCCCGCGGGTGGATGCCCGCCGGTGCCGGGGCTGGCCCGGGGCTGCCCGGCCGGGCTGTGCCCTGGCAGGGGAGCGGCGGGGTGCCGGGGGGCCCGGCGGCTCCGCACGAGGCCGGGCCATGCACAAGCCCATGGAGAAGTCCCAAAACTTCCGCATCGAGGCGCTCCTGGCTGAAGAGCCGGCGCGGAGCGCCTCCCCGCCGGGGCTGAGCCCCGGGAGCCCCGCGGCGAGCCCCGGCCCCGCCGGCCGCTCCGACACCCCCTCGCCGCGGGCGCCCCCGGCCGCCGCGCCCCTCGCCCCGGCCGGCTTCGTCCCCAAGCCCGGCTTGCTGCACCTCCCCGGCCCCGGGCTCGGCGCCCTGCCGGCCCTCTACCCGCCCGCCGTGTACCCGCTCCCGGCCTTGGGGGGCCAGCACCCCGCTTTCGCCTACACCGGCCTCCCCCACCTGCCGCCGCCCGGCGCGGAGCACCTGAAGGCGGCCGTGGCTGGCTCCTTCCCTCTGGAGCACTGGATCCGAGCCGGGATGCTGGTGCCGAGGCTTTCCGACTTCCACGGTGAGTGACACGGGGACCGACCCTCCCGTCGGGCGGGACGCGGCTCTCGCCCCTTCCAACCCCCGGGGGCCCCCGCCGGCACAACGGGGTGCAGGTCCCCTCGGGGATGGGGGCCTGAGGCTTTCCGAGGCCGCCCCTTCGCGGCTCCCCGGCGGTTCGGGTCGGGAGCCCGGCGGGGGCGGCGAGCCCTCGGGGCTGACCCCAATGCGGGGCTCTCGCTGCGCCCAGACCCGCTCCCCAGCCAGGGCAGGTCTGGGAGTCCCATTGGCGCGGGGGGGGGGGGGGGCAAGACACGCGCTCCGGAGACCTCCGGGGGCTGCGGGGTCCCGGGAACCCGATCTGAAGGGCAAAGTCTCGCCCTACCCCGGTCCGGTGCTGCGGGACGGCCCCGAGAGGCACTGCCCGCCCCGGTGCCGGCAGAGCAGAGCCGCTCCCGGGCCGGGCCAGCCGCGCCGGCCCCAGCTGCCGGCCCCGCACGGCCGCCGCGAGCTCGTTGGCCTCCGCCGCGACGGGAAGGAAACGAAAATAAAGAAGCGGCGGCAGGAACCGGCACCGGGAAACGAATAAATCCCGCCCGGTGCGGTTGGGAACGAACCCGTCCGGGTCCCTGCGGCGGGGGCCGCCGCCGGGGCTGGGGCAGGGAGGGATGCGGGGCCGGATCCGGCCCCCGGGCCGGGAAAGGGCCGGGGCTCCGGGTCCCTGCCCGCCGCCGCGATCGGCTCCCGGGGGGCGAGGAGCCGGCTCCGCGGGGCCGGTGAGCCCGGTGCTGGCGGGAGCTGCGGGAACCGGGCAGCCCGGCAGCGTGCTCGGCTCCAGCCCAGCCCTGGTCCCTCCTGGCATGCAAGGAGGGTGCCAGCTCCGTGCACAGCCCCTTGCACGGTGGGCACGGCCAGGGCTGCGGGCAGGCACCGGATCCTGCACTGCAATGTTGGGCCACGGGTGGGGAGGGTCCTGCAGGGCACGGACGGCACAAGGACTGACTTCAGGCTCTTGACATGCCGGGGACTGTCACTGGCACCCCTGGCAGTGCGACCTGGACGCTGCCCTACGCTTGGGTTGAGCAGAGGTCTGGTTGCCGCAAAGATAGGGCCAGTGGGCAATAAACCGAGAGTGGCTTGTTAAGAGTATCCGGATTTATTAGCTGAGTTTAGTGTCTTAATAACCTGGGAGCCCATTTAAAAAAAAAAAAAAAAAAAAAAAAAAAAAGGCTGGATAAGTCAGTTAGTTAAATAAACTGGCTGGATGAATAATAGTGCAAAAATGGAGAATTAACATGAAACATGCCATTCGCTGCTCCCTCCTCAAATTACACCTGGGCAGGTTGAAGGGAAAGAGGCTGTTCCCTTCCCTGGGCTGTCTCCCTTTCCCTGGCTCTCCCTGGACTGTAGGATAGGTCCAGCTGTGAAGTGGTGGTGGCACCTAAGGGTGTAGAATAAGCCTCCAGTGCTATGGGCTGTGTGCACTCTTCAAGCATGTCATTAAAAGCAGAGAAAAAAAAAAAAATCTCTATTTGTTGGGTGATGAAACATCTTCCTGCTCCTCTGCAGAGACCACATCRTCCTCGCAGGGTCTGGGTCTGTTGGTGCATCTCAGCATCCAGGCAGCTTCATGCAGGGTCGTGTTTCACCAGAGTGGGATCACACCACCGCACCTGCTCCTGTGGCCCTGAGCGCAGCTTCTGGCTGGGATAATGTAGAGATATTTGTGCATCAAATTTGCATTTGTGCATCAGCCCCATACCTCTCAAGTGCAGGATCCGCTGCAGATCTGGTTGTCTCCAAAACCCTGCTGAAAGGAGACAAATCCCAAATCGTGGGCATGAGAACAGCTTGTGGAGGGAGCTTTTTGGCTGTGCTAGGTTGCATGGGAACAGCATGTCAACGGGTCTTGTGGGAAGCACTAGGCTGGGTTCCTGGGATAGCTCAGGGGGAAGAAAAGCAGTCTCTGACCCAAGATCTGCTGGATTGGGCCCTGGAGAGCCCAAAGCAGGGTAGAGGCAAAGGAGACACATGGAGGTGTAACAAGGATACGGCAAAAGCTGCCAAAGCTGTAGATTTTTAAATCAGTGACCACTGCCCCAATCCATATCCTCAATGAAAGGTGTTTGCTGCTAGTTCTGGGGAGCCCCTTTGCAGTGGGGATTGTCTTTCCCCAGGCTCTCTAGTTTAGTACTTCAGCAATTTTCCTGCTATGAAACTTTTCTTGCTCCAGTTTGCTCCCAAGGTTTGTCACACCAAACACAGCAAATAACTCTCCACTCTTTGCTTGCCTGGTCTGCACATGAGGAGGGTCTGTAAGTCCCTTTCAGCCTTCTCCTTCCCCGCCTACACAGCTCGGCTGCTTCCATCTCCTCCGAGTTGGGTTTCCATCCTGATTGCTTTCAGGGTTTTCCTCCAAACTCCTTCCAAATGTCCTCCTCTCTCAAAGCACAGGGACCAAGCTGGATGCAGAGCCTGAGCTGAGGCCTCCCTGCGGCAGAAGGATGAGGTGTTGTGTGTTTGCAGCTGCTCTTCCTGCCTGTACCTCCCCATGGACATCACTTCTGACTTGGGGGACTTACGCTTAGCTTGGGGTCTATTCTCCTCTCCATGCTTGTTCTCCCAGGGATCCTGCTCCCCTGGTCCTTGTTTCATGTTATTCTCACTGCTGTGTAGATTCTGTCATCAGACCCTGTTCCTCATTCATCTTCAGATCCTTATTTCAGTCTGTTGGGAACATTTGGGTTCTCAAGTGTGTCCTCAGCCTTTCCTCTTGTGGGCTTGCTGCAAGCTCCGAAAGCAAGTCCCTTTGCAGCATGCCTTGTCACTGTAGTCACCAGGACTGGCCCCAGCTGCATGTTATAGCTGTGTCTGGGCTCATATTGCCCCAGTGTGCTGGCTGTGGTGTGGGGATGGGGACAGTGGCGTGGGTATGCAGGGACAGGAAGGGGCACCTGCCTAGGACATGCTGCCTGCCCAGCCCTTCCTCATTTCTCTGAGGAGGGTGGTGGGCTGGGCAGGAACCTCCTGCTGTTGGCACAGGGCTTCTGGGCCGCCTGTGGTTCCTGGGTGCCCTGTCCCAACGCCCAGCCTAGACAGACGGACGGAGGGACCTGCCTGGCTAAGGTTTCCAGCGTGACTGAGCACAAGTGTCCATGCTGCTCGTGCTGGTCATGTTTAGCTCTCCAGATAGCAGTGGGCAGATATTTGGGAGAGATGCATCTGAAAGCCTCCTGGGACATGTGCTGGGGCATCCCAGAGGGAGGTCACCCTTGTGATTTATTTATGGAAGATTCCAGGGCTAAATCATGAAGAATTCCTTCTTTAGCTGCCTGTGTAGAGATGTTTTGCAGGCGTGGTCTAGTTTGGTCCCCTGGGGACAGTCAGGGTGGGGGAAGGGGCAGGACAGCCCCTGAACTGAAGCTGCAAGCTTTGCTGCAATGCATTGCACGTGCTCACCTTGCTCTCACCTGCGTATGGGGGAGGTAGGGTGCTGGGGAGATGGTCTGAGGCAGTGGGTACCGTGAGGAACCTGGCCTGGGCTTGGCTGCTGGGGTTGCTCAGAGAAGTACTCCTGCTGCAGTGCAAGCGGGTGCCGTGCCTTCCTCCCCAGCTGCCTCTGTGGAGCTGCAGCCAGTGCCTGGCTGCCTCTGCTGCAATGCAGAGTGAGAAGGCTGGGTGGGAAGGCCTGAGTGCAGGAGCAGGCATGCCCTCGCTGCAGCCAGCGGGATGCTGCCTTCCCGGGCTCYGCTGCTCCCAGCCTGGGTCCCTGTCCTAGGGCTTTGAGCACCTCCCAAACCACACAGGGGGAGCATTTGGCACCGGGGTGCTGTGCCTATCAGTATTTCTGGGAGCTGTGATTTATTTGCCCTGGCTAGCAGCGTGGAAATGCAGCGCAGTGGTGGGAGCCAAGTGCAGAGACCTGCCTGCCGCGGAGGAGAGTTGTAGGAGCAGAGAGCGGTGACATACAGCTGCAGGCTCTCAGGAAGAGTGAAGGATTCCCCACGGGGGACCTGGTGCTCAGATGGCTTTCCTGGGACACCACTCGTCTGCATCACCCGCTAACCACCTTGACGGCTTGGAGCCCAGGCCAGATCCTGCCCGCAGCGATGGAGAGCTGGCTGATGGGCTGTGCTGGGCTAGGAGAGCGGGCAAGACAAGCCATATCAAACTGCTTCAAAAAGCAACGCCTTCCAAGGCTCACCAGGTGCACAGTGGTCTGGCACCCACAGGAAACACAGTCTGGAAAACAGCTGGCAAGCAGCAATTGGAGGTCAATGGTGGAGCAAGAAAAGGGCTACCAGAAGTAGCAAGTACCCTTACACATGCTGCCCTGTGGATAATGGTCAGGGCTGCCAGCAGGCCAGGAGAAGCCTGTGGTGATGGCCCTGATGCTGGTGAGACTACCTCTCCCCCTCCCAGCCCTGACATCTGGAGAAACACCTTCAAAGCAGACAGGGTGCTAATTTCCTCTCCTTTTATCTGCTTGCCCACAAAGTTAAGTGAACTATAGCTAAACAAACCAAATTAAAATTAAGTGGGTTAATATCAACCTAGGATTACCCTTGTTATCAAGTAGATGGAACTGTATCAAATAAACCAACAATTCTTTATAAGCTTTATCTAATTATCCAGGAGGCAGCTGACTTGTAGAGCTCCTGGCCTCAGACTCGGAGGGCATTCCCGGCTCCAGGCCAAGCAATTTATTTACTGATATTGCAGCCAAATGCCGGGCACCCATAAGGGGGTCTGAGCCCTGCCAGGCTGAAGGGGTATTGAGACGAGCTCTGATCCTGAATGTAGGACTGGAGGACACGGCTGAGCAGATACAAAATCCTTTGGCAAGCAAAGGTGTGATACTGAGGCAGTCGCTGGTCTTCTGGTAGGAGCTGGATAAGGGGGAGAGCCTTCCTGAAGGCTTATTCTTTCTGTGGGATGGTGGTTGTGATGGGGATGGGTTCATGGCTCAGCTGGCAGGGACTGGGGGAGGCGAGCCCTGAGGGGGATGATGTCCGAGTCTATGTGGCAGCCTGCCACAGGACCAGGGGAGGACAGGACTCCAACAAGCACACTGGCAGGACAGGCTGGAGCTACCAGCAGCCACAAGGCATCATTTCCTCTTTGCATGGGAAACTGGAACCTACCTCATACRCTCAGACTCCACTTCCTCCTCCTACCTTTGCTCCTTCCCCAATGAGAAGCTGAAGACCCTCTTCCCTCTGTACTCTCCCTGTGCAAAGGAGCCAGAGCCCTTCAGGGAAGCTGACAGCAGGTCTGAGGCCAGAGATGTTGGTGGTTCAGGTCCACGCTGAGCTGCTGCTGTGGGTGGCTGAAGGTCAGGTGGATCTTAAGGCTGTGCCGGTTTGGGCTCGCCCCATCTCATCTGCCGGCAAAATCTTGAATGAGTCACAGTGGGGAGCAGTGGTGATGGGTAATAGTAGCTGCTGAAGGGAGTATTGTCAGAGGAGGTCACAGGTTAGGTGGCCAGCTATACCAGTGTAGGCTGGGCTTTGGACTGCTGGTGGCTTGAACTGTATGACAACACCCCGGAATGGTTTGAGGGTTTTTTTTTGTCAGCACTGGGGCAGGAGGCAGGGTGGATTTCCAGGGAAGTCAGGATCTGTACAAGGTTTGTAATGGACACTACTGCACTGAGCCCAAATTGGAGACACTGAGATGGGGAACCTGGGGCTGGCAGAGGGACTGTGCTCCAGCGGTCGGTCCCCTGCATTGGCAGTTATTTTGGATATATCACATTTGGTTTTATCTGGCTTTTGGGCAAACTTTCTGCTCTTTTCCCTGCTAAACCAAGCAGTCCTCAGCATCTTACCTGGGGAAGAGTGAGTCCCTTGGAGGGGTGTTGTTAAAGCAAGTTGCCTTCCAGTCTCCTCTGAATCTGGACAGATTGAATTCCCCCAGCTTTTGGGGTCGAGACTCACTTCTGTGCCTCCACTCTTCCCACATCTGTTTTTAGTCTGGCCACATCTGGCCTTGCAGGAGGAGGCACAGAGGAGCCTTTCRGGGTGGTCTGAAGGATTTCTGTGCTCCCCAGAGCCAGGATGCAGCTCCCTGGGCTCTCTGCTTTGGGGTGGGGAATTCAGGCTGCAACATGATATTTTTTTCACCCCTGGCAAAACAGCCTTCAGCTCCAAAAAGCACAGAAGTCCTGGATTACTGGATGCTGGGATGTGAGCACACCCTCTTCCCTTCTCTGTCCCTGAAGCATCCTCTACAGACCATGTCCAGAAAGAGGGACCCTTCCCTGACTCGGTACAGCCAGCCCGTGCAGAGCAGCCCCTGCTTCAGGGAGGGACTGAGGCACCAGGTGCCCCAGTGCACCCTCCCATCTCTGGCAGCAAAGAGGGGTTGCTGGATGCTGGAGCCCTTGAGCTGCCAGATGCTGCCTGGGGATGCTTTGTGTTGTGCTCCATGCCAACATCAGATGAATGAATTTCCCCTCCAGTTCTTTCTGATGCATCTCTGGTCTTCACCCCTGAGGGTGTGAAGGGGGTGTTATCTTGGGCTGTCCCATTGCTGCAGATGCTGGTCCCCATGGCACCTCCATTCCTTAGCCAAGGGGAGCCTTCCGGGGTCCGTTTAGTCTCATGTCTCCGCTGAGGATTTGTACAGCCAGACCATCCACGGCCAGTCAGAGACCAGACGGCAGCCGAGCTCTGCAGAGCTGAGCCATCTTTCATCTGACATTCGTATTTGTCCCAGCAATCCTTTGAGCCTTTCATTTGGTTTTAGCCTTGAATATGTTTTGTGTGCAAAATAACGCACCGTGTGTGCATCAGAGCCATCAGCATGGCATGCCTCTATTCAGTCCCTAGTTTAACTGGCCAGTGGCTGCAAGCTGGGTCCTATCGGCTGTCTCTCCTGGCACTGTGGGGCTGCAGGTGCAGGAGGGGTTGTGTCCATCCCCGCTCCCACGAGGAGTTTGCAGAGCCCCAGCCCAGCCTAGGGTCTGCCTGTTTGACCCATCCCACCCAGCATCCAGGTACTTGGGATCAAACCGGGATCGTGATCAGTTAATGCCCCCTTCATAAATTCCTGCCTCATGCGTCACTGCTGTGTTTGTGAAGGGCTTGGTGGACACCTTGGGAGATGGGCAGGTCAGGATCAAAGTTGGAATCTGGGGGAGATAACATGGATGATGCCCCATGCCCTGCAAAGTGGGTGAGCTGGAGCGACCCTTGCCAAGCAGGGCACGTCTCTGGGGCCATGATGCTCCGTCTTGCCCCCCAAGATGCGGCGGCGGGGACATGCCAAGGACCTTTCCCGTTAATGCCCCCCCCCCCCCCCTCTGCTCCGGCACTTTACTCCCAGCTGCAAACCTCTGGGTTTGATTGCCACAGCGGTGCTGGGAGAAGCAGTAAAAGCTGAACCCCGGGGGGACAATAAAGCCAGCGAAGAGGAGATAAGCAGGGATCAAACACAGTGCGGCAGCCACCCCACGCTGGACTCTCAAAGGTCCCTTTGTTCCTGCTGCCTCCTGATTCAGCGCCGCGCTGCCTTCAAGGGCTGCGGGTGAGATAGCGGGGCTCGCCGGCAGCCCTGCCGCCACAGCCCCTGGCAGTTGGGCAGCCACCTGCGCAGCCCAGCAATAAAAAAGGAGGTTTAATTTCAGTCACAGGACTGATCCCAGTKGCGCACCGAGGCCTGATAACGTATCTTGCTGGTTCCTATCAGCCAGGCAACAAAGCCATTATTGGGGCAGGACATGATAGAAGAAACACTCACCTTCCTCCTCATCCCGGGCTTGCTGAGGGGATGTCCCCTGCAGCCCCCAGCCCTGCTGTCCCCTGACCCCTGCCCGCTGTCTGCCCTGCAGCCGCCCCGCAGTCTGGCTTGATGGGGAAGTGCCGTCGGCCCCGCACAGCCTTCACCAGTCAGCAGCTCCTGGAGCTGGAGAACCAGTTCAAGCTCAACAAGTACCTGTCCAGACCCAAGCGCTTTGAGGTGGCCACGTCACTGATGCTCACCGAGACGCAGGTACCTTGGTCCTGGAGGGGATGGAGGACGGCACCGGCTGGCTGCCAGGAGGTGGGGGGCTGAGGGGTGGGAAGTGAAGGTCATGGGCAATGCTGATGCCCCTCACTTGGCTGCCATCAGCTCCACACCCCACTGCCCCCATCAGCACCCCTTCCCAGGGTATCTCCTGCAGAGACCTGCCTGATGGGCTCCAGGGTCTCCTTTTGTGAAGTGCCCCCCAGAAATATTGCTCCTCTTTTTACCCACCACCCCCAACTTAGATTTGCCTTCCCATCCCTTCCCACACTGTGAGAGGGGGCTTTTTGTTGGGCTAAAACTCCTCTTTTAACGTCCCTGTGCATGTCCTTGGGCATCCTGGGGGATTGCTGGTCCCCTCTGTCCCCGACCCTCCCCTGCGGAGGCTGGGTAGGGGGAAGGAAGCCGCCCCCCAGGTAGTCCTCTCCCTGTGGCATCCTCAGCCTCCTTGCAGACCYGCAGCACCGCAGGATGCCCCGAAATAAAGAGGTTTTCGGGGGCCCTCCGCGCAGGGAAGGTGAGTGGGGACAGGATGGGGCAGGGGGACRCTTTCTCCCCTGGGGGCTCTCCCTTGGCAGGTGAAGATCTGGTTCCAGAACCGCCGCATGAAGTGGAAGCGGAGCCGCAAAGCCAAGGAGCAGGGGGCTCAGGCAGAGGCTGAGAAGCAACGAGGGCTCAGCAAAGCCTGTGAGAAGCTGCTGCCCTGTGAGCCCCGGGGACAAGCTGCCGAAAGCCCCGAGTTCATGGGGCGCAGCCCCGGCTCGGGCTTCCTGCACCGCAGCACCACCGAGCTGGTCTATGGCCCGGACTCCTCCTGCTCGGGGGGTGAGGAGGAAGAAGAAGAGGAGGAGGATGAAATGGGTGCCACGGAGAGGAAGATTGGCTCTGTGTTGTGAAAGGTGGATGGAGCCGGCCCGGGAGAGGGGCCGGGCTGCGGTGTTGGGGGTCTCTTTGCTGGCAGACACAGACTGTGCCTGGGCAGAGCGGTGGGGGCTGCAGGGCACCTGCCCCCCCCTTTAACTTATGTGTGTTTGGATCCTATTTAACTCGTAATTATTCCTCTGTGTGTATCTGGGGGAGTCCCCACATCACTCCCCTATAAAGCTGTTATCTGGATGCCTGTGCTCTTCCTTAGGGGATGGGAGGCTCTGCCCCCCTCCTGCCACTGCGCTGCCCCACTGGGGTCCCTGGGGAGCTGGGTGGGGACAGCAGACTTGCACAGCTGGCAGCCCGCCGGCACGGCTGGAGGGGAGAGATCCCGGACCTTCCTTTAACTGTGCACTGCCCCTTCCCTGCAGATATGACGGTGCCTGGAGTCGCGCATCCCTGCGTGATGCTGGCTGCCCTTCCCCTTGGCGGCATGAAGGGCTGGGAAGAAAGATGCCCAGGATGCATGCCTGCCTGCCTGCCCTGCCTCCATCCTGCATCCCTGGTGCGGGTTGCGCTTTGCCAAGCAAAATTAAGCTGCCCTGCAAAGCAGAGCTTATTAATTGGCTAACGCAGCAGTGCTGTTTTCCATGTTGCAATCAGCCTGGTTGCACTGGTGTGGCATTGCCCTGAAGTGAGGTGGGGATGGAGCCGTCCTGGGTTTAGGGTGGTGCTCAGGCTGTTTGTGAGGGCTCAGTGCTGTGGTGAGCCCCCCTTTTCCCATGGCGATATCTAAACCCCACTCAGCCCCTTTCTTGGCTCATTCCATGATCCTCTTGGGACCCTGCTCGCTCTGGCTGGGCTCAAATCAACCCCTGGTAGCAGGATGACAACAGACACCCTCTGCCACCTCCCTAAAAGCACTAGGGTTAAGCCCTGACCCCCCTAAGCGAGCAGGCTACCCTTGTCCTCAGGATGCTGGAGGGTCCTGGCAGACCCTATAGACCTCCCATACCTCCAGCACACTTTCTGGGCCTCCCCTTGGGGATGCTGAGATGGCCTTGCAGGCGGAGGGACCAGCCCCACAATGCCCAGCCTCTCCACCCCTCCTCAGCCTGGGGGGCAGCCCTGCTTCACCACCCCAGTGCGTGTAGGGCTGCAGGAGCAGGGCAGGCTGGGCTGGGATGCCCCGTCCCCAGGCAGCCCATGGTGTCTCCCTCCCACCCCACGTCCTGCTGTCCCCTCCTCTCTTTTCCTTGTCCCTGCCTGAGGGTGGCAGGGAGGGCTTCCTGCCCCCGGGACCTGCTGTGGGTGTGAGAGCTGCCGAGGGGCAGCAGCCCCCGGGGAGCCCCGGGTCACCTCCGGCAGCTGGTCAGCGAGGGATGGGACAGGTAAGCGTTGGTGCGGGGCTGTCACACCTCGCAGGGCTGGGTAACGCCTGGCAGCGGCTGGGGCTGCCGTGGAGCCGGGGGGGCAGCACCCTGGGCAGGGGGACAGATRTGATGCTTTTGGGACAGAGGGATGGACAGGGGAAGCAGATGATGGGAGAGAGGAGCATGGGGATGGACGGACGGACGGATGAACGACAGTCCTRTGTGGGGTGACAGTGACCCGCAGTGGCTGCTGGCAGCTCAGCAGCTTCCTCCTGGGTGTGTGGCATCCCTGGTGCCCAGGTCCCCTGTCCACAGACAACCCATCCCAGGGTAGGGCAGGGCCCGGCTGCTCACGCAGGAGGTGTCCGGGACCTCTGGCGCTGCCCGGGGGGGAGCTCTGGTCCTGGGAAGGGTGCAGCCCTTGCTCCAAGGGGGGAGATGTGAGCCAGGGCAGGGGCCAGGTGCCAGGAGCCTGCAATGGTTGGCATAACACAGAGCAGGAGAGGAATAAATGTGGGGAAGGGAGGAAAAAAGACAGGGAAGAAAAGGAGGAGGGGAGGGGGAAGTAAGAAAGGATGGTACCCAATTCCCTGCCATTGCCCTGCGGGGATAGTGGGGCAGGAGACACGCATTACCCCAGGGGAGCTGTGCCCCCGCCCCCAGCAGGCACACAGGACCGGGCACGCAGATGCTGGCAGATGCCAACCCATGGCTGCAGGAGCCTCAGGGCCAAAGACATCTACCACCCAATGTACAACCTGGTCCTCCAGCAGCGGGGGAGCACAGAGAGGACCACAGTCTGGAGCTGGGCACACCGGGGTGGGGGTGAGATGGAGGGGACAGGGATGGCAGGGGCAGAGAGGAAAAGGAGAGACTGAAAGCAACAAAAAAAAAGAGTGGCAGGAAGGAGGAGGGGAGCTGAAGGGATGTCACAGACTTAAAATGTTCACCTTGATGGGCTGTGACAGGTTTAATTTCCAGAGTACAACCATTAAAGTGATGGATGGGAGGCGTTCATCTCGCGCCTGGCGCACACAGGCTGCAGGAGGGTTTGTTTTGTTGCTGTTATTTATGAGGTTGTTTCTGCAGGAGCCAGGCACTCCTCCAGTGCTGGGGGGACAGAGGAGGGGACACGATTGATGCCGGGGGAGTTGGGGTGCTGATTTACAGCTGCTTAGCCGGATGACTCATGTTGTAAACATTGACAAATGCCATTAAAGGTGCATCTCCTTCCTGCCCCTGCCCTGGCACCCTCCCCGTGCTGCGGGATGTGGCCAGCCCTGCTCTCTGCCACGCTGCTGCCTGCACACGCCAGAGGGGCTGTTTGGCCCTCCCCACCGGGGACACAAGGGTCCTCCCCTCCTTGAGGGACATCCAGGGCCCTGGGAAGATGCAGGAGTGCCCCGTGGTGGTGGTGGTGCCTCACGGGAATGATACCCCGGATACCTGATGGGCCTGCGCAGCCAGGGCTCCCTGGCCTGTGTCCTTCTGCCCCTTGGCCGGTCTTGGCCCCGTAACTGCTTTTGGCAACGGTCACAGCTTGTTATTTGTGTCAAGGATGCTCCGAGGAGCTCGGGGTGACCCGGCCCTGTTAAGGTGCCACCCCATTCCTATGCCAGCGCTCTCCAGCCTKCTGCACCCCATGCCCCCTCGCCCCCCCCCAGCATCCCCACCTCCTAGCCCCACAGTCTCCTCACCCACCCATCCCACGCACCCATGTACTTCACAGCACCCCCTTTGCTGACTCAGCTTTGCACCTGTCTCCTTCCCCTGCACCCATCCTCGGCACCACTCGCCCCTGAGCTCTCTCCTGCACCCCTGCATCCCCTGCCCCCCTCCACCTCCCTGCCCCTGAACTCCCCCATCTCCCCCTGGTCCCCACCTACCCCTGCACTCCTTGCTCCCTCCCATCTCCCCCCTGCACCCCCTCAG
>JAYKAV010000811.1:263195-381879 GCA_035582835.1 Phoebastria nigripes | reverse complement strand
GTCGCAGCTCCCCGCGCGCGGATTGACCCGAGGCGGCCGCCGTCGTTGCTCCGGGAGACGCCGGCGCCGCCGCCGCCGCGTCCGGTCCCCATGGCAACACGGGCCGGGGCCTCGTGGCGCTGAGCGGCCGGGACCGGGCCGGGCTGGGGCCCGCCGGGACCCGAGGTGGCCCGGGCTCTCGGGGGTCGGGCTGTGCTATAGGGAGCCAGGCAGGGCTTGAGGGAGCCAGGCTGGCCGAGCGGGCCTGGGAGGGCGGCAGTGGCACTGGGCCCAGGCTCTGCTCCGGGGGCCAGGCAGGGTTATAAAGGACTGGGCCGTGCCCCAGGGAACTGGGCAGGCTCTTGCTGTAGGGAACAGGGCCGTGCCACAGTCATCTATCCAGGGTTTTAGGGGGCCAGACAAGGCTACAGGGCAGGGCTGTGCTATACTGGTCTCTGTGGGGCTATGGTGGGCTGGGCAGGGCTGTGCTATAAAGGCCCAAGGCCCTGCCACAGGGGGCTGAGCTGTGAGTGACGTGGGGGTCATGGTCTGTGCCAAGGGGACTGCTGAGCGCAGGGCTCCGGCAGCCTGGGAACAGTGTGGTCTGTGGCAAGGGCTGGACTCAGCTGGCAAAATGGGGACACTACTGGGGACACTGCAGGCCCTGCAGGGATGTGTGCCACCCTGAGACCGAGGAGGAGTTGTTGGATCTCTGGGAGCGCCCAGGTCTTGGCAGCAAAGACTGTCTGGGTGCAGGAGCAGTGTGCGTGATGACTTTTTCCTCTTGTTTTTCAGATGCTTGCTCAGGCGCATGGCAAGCCCCAAAACTCTGACTCTTTTCGGAAGCTGTGCTGTGGCTGTGTCAGGAAGGTGAGCGGTGGAGCAAAGGGTGCCATTGTCGTGGGTGGATTTACTGGCAGGGCAGGGAGAGGATAAAATCAAAAAACCCTTTAGCCTTTGCTTCCCTCGTTCATGACATCCTTTAGTATCTGTTGTTTGGGCTGTGGCCAGAAGGTGTCCCCTCTGGACTCCTGGAGCAGGGCTTTTGGTGACAGGGTGGGTCCTCCCGCCCTTTTGCCAGAGTCAGAGACTTTTAGCACAGAGAAACGGCTGTTTGAGTGGTTTGTCCTCCCTCCCTCCCAAAGTGCTAATGTCCCCGTTGCAACTTCCTAAGCTGTCAGCAAGAAAGGCAAAGAAGAAGAAAGGCGTATTCTGGGGCATTGAGGTGGCTGAAACACTCAGGTGGCACGGCTGGGAACTCGGAAAAGAGATGATTAAGCATCTGATCTTGAAAAATGTTCATGAGAAAACCCAGAAGCTGAGCTACAGGTGCGTGGGAAGTTTCCTTCTCCTTTGTACTCCTCACACTCTCACTGCACCTTCATCCCTCCTGCTGTATCAGTCACATTAGCACCTTTCATCTGCCCCCTCTCCCCTTGGGCTATGTGCTGGAGACCGCGCATGCACGCTTATGTAGCAGGGCAGAAACCTGCTAATTCAGAAGCACAGCCCCTGTTCGTGGCAGGAGTATTTTAAATGAAATGCCTTTTTTTTAAATTCTGTTTTGCTGATACTTCTGTCTGTGAGGCATTTCCAGTCTAGTGAGATTTTAATTGTGGATGTATGCCAGCCAGTCACTAGTGTGTCCTAAAACCATTGCTCCCGGGAGTCCCACTGGATGTTGAGCCACTCCAGCACTCCCTGTGACCCTCCCTGCTCTGAAACTCAAATGCTTCTGCCCAATGTGTTTTGCTCATGCTGCATGGCCTGGGAATGTAAAATATTGTTCAAGGAAGGGGTAGGTACTTAGAGCTGGGAATGGGTTTTCAGGACACCTGGGTTCTGCCCCTGTTTCTGCTGATTTGCTACCAAGGTACCCCTGGGATCAGGTGTGTAAAGTGCTTCTGATTGTGGGGTCTGGAGGTTTTGATTCTTTATTCTCTTTTCTGCTGTCTAACTTAACAACAGCTGTATACCCTCAGACAAAATCTCTTGTTTTTATTTCATTATCTAGATGTCCTTCCACGCGATTCTTCTTCACTGTTTTTCCACAGCCGATCACTCTGAGCCCTGGTATGTCCTTAACTCTGCCCATCGTTTTCCGGCCCACTGAAAAGGTAAAGTGGCAACATCAAAACTGCTCTCAGTGCTCAGGCTGGCTTCCAGGGGGGCAGTGGACCTCTGCCTCCCTTGTCCTTTCTGATTTGTTTTCACTTGAATTAATCAGTCCCTAGGGAAGGTTCTAGCATAGAAAGATGGGGCAGCATGACCTTCCTGCTCTCCCCACATCTTCATCACCTGAGGGAGCCCTAACCCCTGACTTCTCTGCAGAGTTTGCCAGTAGTTATGAGAGGGATCCTCACAAAAAGTATTCCCAGTCTTTCATGTCCTGCTTCTGGCCATGAAATCAGTAAGATAAAGTGCTTGAACTGTCCACACCTGGTTTGATCCCAGGGAAACTCAGCTGGGTGGTTTTAGTGCAGAACCTTGGGTTGAGGGACTCGCACTCTGGTTTCTTACAGGAGATCCCAACACCTGTACATTGAAAGGCTACTGATTTTCTATAAGGGATATGTCAAGGGCCTTCCTTCTTTTGGATGGGGTGGGTTTCTTTAAGCTTTAACAGCAGTGATTCTTTTTATCCAGCCCCTTTTCTTGATTTTCAGCTTGTTCCTCATGTCTGTCTTGGCTCTGAGTGTTGATCTCTGGCTCTTGTCCACAGCTATATGTCTTTGATGTGTATCTCAGTCCTAGCCATAGAGCGTGATCACTGGGTGGATTCCTAGTACTCTGCTCTCTTAGTATCATGGTTTTCTGATGACTGTTCAGTGTTACCTTTATGAAACAAGCTGCTGGCCTTGTTCCATTTTCAGCGAATAGTTTGTCTGCACCACACCAATCGCTAGAGCAGGAGGCTCCCTTTCTTAGAGAGAGCAAGGACTGTGTGTGCTGCAGTGCCCAAGGTCTCTCCTTACCCGTATAAGTGGTACTCAGGAGAGGTGACGACTGGGGAACATGGAAGACATGTATCTTGCAATTCCTTCTATCTTAGCTGGTTAGCAGATGTCCTGGGGCTATTTGTACACAGTGCTGTCAACGCTGCATCTTTAAGCTGTGTGTTATCCCCTTAGACCTCTAGCTGGCAAAGCACTTAATCAAAGACTAATATTTCTGTGCTCGTGGAGCTCAAGGAGAGATTGTACATGCTTCAGTTAAGCTGAAAGAAATTCATCTGCATCAAAACGAATCAGGTGAAACGAATGTGGTCTTCAACTGCTCTCTCTGAGGGTTTTTGTGTGTTCCCTGACAGAGTAAGGAGTATGCCTGAATATACCTTATTCACTGCCTGCCTTTTCGGAATGCTTCATATGCTCTCTGTCCTGCACAGAGGCCTCCCCTAGTGCCTCTGTCGCTGATGTTTTTTTCCCAGTGCTCTCACAGAGGTGAAGATGATGGGTGTTCATGGCTGGAGCTGCAGTACCTGCAAGATGGAGCCCATCTAACTGCTGTCTTCCCTTGCTTTTCTGTGCAGAGGGAGTATGAAGACAGCATCTGCTTTAAGAAGGCTGAGGGTGAGTTCTCTGTCACCCTGCGTGCTATGCTTCCACGCCCCTGTCTGTCCTTCCCAGCTGCTGTCCAGTTGCCCATCTGTGCTGTCCACAACGTCACGGAGACAACATTCCCTGTGCGCAATGTTGGGTGAGTGAGACGTGGCTGACCCTCTTTCTGTTTTGTCAGGTATTTTGCCACCTTCCTGGACTCTCCAATGAATGCAACTCATTTCGGTTGTTATTAGATCTGCTGGCTGCCTTAAGCAGCAGACCTCTGCCTCCTCTGAGGTCACAGCAGAAAAGGCAGCAGAAATGGTAGTACAGATCAGATCTCACTGTGGGCACACCTTGGCACCTCGCATCTGTCTGTTTCCAGCATATGCTGAGAATCATTCATGCACAGGAAATAGYTGGGGACCAGCATAGTGTCCCACTGAGAAGATCCCACATCCACGGGAGAGGCCTGGGCTTCTAGCTAATCAAAGGCAGCCTGCCTAGTGTGGGCAGGGAGAGATGTGCTACCAGCTGGAAACATTTTAGTCTTTCTGTGACTTGATCTCTCTTCCGTCAGCACAGGAATGCTGTAGGGGTGGCAGTGGAGTTGCCGGTGCTTGAACTGACCTCTTTGATTTGGAGGCAGGCAATACAGAATTTGCAGAGTCTCTCCAGTACCTGCTCTTAGGTTCATGGAGCTGCGCAAAGCAGTGGCAGTATTCTGTGGCTTGGACTCATCATTTAGGAGCAAATTATGCTCCCAGTTACCAAGGACTGTCTTATTTTAATAAGGAAAGGACAGTAATTCAGTCAGCATTGTAGAAAGGAGTGCAGTGAAGAAGTTCCTAGGTAGGAGGGAGGTATACTTCCAATCATTTGTGAGAGCAAAATAACCTTTACTAGTTGGAAAACAGCCTGTGCTCCCCAAAGCAGTCAGCTGATGCAGTAGGAGGGTGGAAAGGACAGAGGGTACATGTACCTTAAGCAGCCAGAAACCATTTCAAGTGATTCGTTCTCCCCTTAGAGAAATCATTTGTGCTAACTGAGGGATCCAGGGTGGTGGAGGATATGGATGGTAAGTAACACACAGCTTGGAATCAATAAAATATAAAAAGTTGATGGTATGTCATGTTCTTTGCACAAATCAAACAAGCAGAGGGAGTTCTGGAGAGTTGAATGAGGTATTAGGAAAACAGCTCAGTCCTCTCTTCTCACCTGGGCATATAACAGAAGAAAAAATGCTCATTTGGAATTAAGTAGCAGCAAATTTAGATACAGGAAAAGCAAATACTTCATTCTGGAGCCGATTTGTTTGCTGTCACATGATGAAGCTGAGAAATTTTATGGCCATTAATAAAGTTCTTAGATGTAATAGCTAAGATTCATTAAAGTGTGAAGAGAGCATTTGCAGAGACTAGAGACAAATTTCTTCCCAACATCACATATTTGACCAGATGCACTAGGGATTCTGCCATTCGACATTGGTTGTTTCACATCCTAACTGAAAAACCCATTGGGAAAGGTCCATCCTATGCGTGATTGCACAGGCAGCAAAGGATCCATTCATCTACTTAAAACGTATCTCCATTTCCTAGTGATCTTGTTACTGTGTTTGCCTGGGAGATGCCAAGCCCTTTCCACATAATTCCTGACTGCGGCATGCTGAACCCAGGTGCTGAGTGCATGGTCAAGGTGGTCTTCCAACCCAAGGTGGCTGTGGTGTATGATGTGGCAGCAACATGCTGGTTTGGAGGTGAAGAGAAACAAAAGAGGACTATCCAGCTAAAAGCCCTGGGTGAGTCTATCTTGCATTTAACACTGAAAGAAATGTGTGTCATCCCTAACTGTGGAATAGCATTCCACAAGGAGGCTGGGTCACAGTTGGCTCAAGCCTCTGATGAGCAAGTGAAGCCCATGGTTTGCAAGTGGCCTGTGAAATTCTCTAATATGCTATTGTCAATTTGGAAGTGTGATCTGAAGAGACACAGTAGAGACAGTAGGGTCCAACATGCCCTGTGGCACGGTTTGGCCAAACTGGCATTTCTGGACCCTGCTTAAGCTGACAGAGGGGAAGAAATGAGATGAGTTCATTGGCACAATGCAAAAACCTCCAGAAACTCCTGGTCTTGTCTGCACTCAGTCTCTCCTGTCTGTCCCTGCTAGACAGAGCCAGAGGGAAATTTCTAAAGCTTTCTGGATGCAAGCTAGAATAAGCAATGGTTTCATTAGCAAGTCCTTGCCTGAAATGCCTTATATGGCCACTGACAAACAAAAGATGTGACTCTGAGTTCAGTAAATTAGGGCTGGAAGGGAGCTTATTTGGTTCAAACCAGGGTCAACTCTGAAGGTAGATCCAACATCAGAGTTACCTGAGGTTGTTCAGACGCTTGTCCAGTTGAGCGTTGACTATCCAAGGATGGAGGTTCCACCTCTCTTTCTTAACTCAGTGTATAATTCCCTTCAACAGCCAAATACCCCTACCTGCGGGTGAGTGTGACAGAGGAAGAGTATGAARGTGTGCAGCCTGGGAAGTTTCGGGATGTGCTGTGCTTTGGATCAGTGCCAGTGGGGACAACTGTGGAGAAGTGTGTAGAAATCTTCAACATGTCCCTGGTATGTGGAGAGGGAGACTACTTCTTGTGAGAAGTTGGCATGCTGTCATGTTTTCCTGGGGTATGTGGTCTTGAGTATCTCCCTCAATGCTGTGAAAATAACCCAAGTGGGAGTGTGACTAAAACAAAGATGATGAGCCTTCCCCTACCAACCAGGCCATTCACCCTTGCCTTCCAGCTACAGTGCTAGAAACTTATCCATTTGCAGTACTGTATGGCAGTTCCCACCTGCTTCCCACTGCGCTTGGTCCAGATCAGGCAGCCACTGTTGTCCTTCACCTTCTGCAGCTCTCCTGCTCACCTGGACAAGCCCATCGGTCCTGCRTGGCAGTTGTGGCAGTCTCAAATTGGCATGCATGTATCCCAGGCACCTGATGGATCTTCTGGTGTGCTGCTTCTCAGTGGACTGCAACCTGGTGAATTGCTCTCAAAGTCAAGTGGGCTGCATTTGAGCACCTTGTTCTCTTCGCCAGGTCAGCCCATCACAGCCCCATTAAAAGCTGGATGTACTCAGAGACTGCTGACATGGATGAGAGCAGTGCTGGCTCATCCACAGGCTCTGCAAGTTGGGAGTGGCAAAGACTCATTTGTTGTACTCTTATTATTCACACTGCAGTGGTGCTCAGCATCCCCAGGCAAGYGGGGGAGGTGTGTGCTCATGCTTCTTTAAGGGGTTTGAGGAAGGCGTCAGAGCATCAGTCTTGTTTTTTGTGAAAAGAAAATCCCCGGACCCACCTTGTCTGGGGATGGAGGGAAATAAGTTATCTGCCTGCCTGTCCTCCTGGTCACAGCAGTTGCTTAGGCTACTTTGGCCCTTGGGGACACCTTGAGCCATCCTCCCCCTACCAGGAGGGACACTCCAACCCCAGAGATCACCAGGACATTTTGCTGGAGCCCACTGACTTCTGAGCGTATAGTGGGAGCTTGCTGCCGGCAGTGCTCCAGCAGGACAGGGTTGCAGAGGTTTGCACAGCATTTCTGTGCTGGGCTGCAGTAGGCGTGGTGTTCTTGGTGGTGTTCAGCTCTGCTGAAAACTGCAGTTCTTCACTGATTAGTGTCCTGCATTCAGAGCCATTCTGGCTCCTGTTGGATTCTTTGCTAACCTATTTCTTTTCTGCTTGCAGGTAGATGCACCATGTAGGATAGAAAGAGCAAAAGACCCTTTGCTTCGAGATCATGTTTTCTCCTGTGATGTGTCCCATGGTGTTGTCCCTGCCAAAGGGAAGCTGGTCTTGTGCATACGATTTCAGCCGCAGACAGTAGGAGAGCACAGTACCGACTATTTCACTATCGTATCTGCTGGATGCCTCCTGCAGACTGTCCTGAAGGTGGTTGGCTCATGTAAAGGTACCAGAGTGAAAGCCTTCCCTGTTTCTCCCTGTTTCTTCTTAGCACCACAGGGGAAGGGCGAGTGCTTGGGGAAGGACTAGGAATTGTCACAGCCCTCAGTCATATACTTACCTTCTGCTGGAATCCAGGCTGTCCCTGGTGCACCGTTTGGGGTTTATACTTGCTTGAGACAGATATGAGACTGTTGGAAGTGAATGTCCAGCTGTTTGCTAGGACTGGTGGGTTTGCTGATAAGGTGATTCTGGTTTGGGAAGATCAGTTAAGTGCAGCAGTGGCTTGTGACATGTTGACAGAAACTGCTATGACAGGTCCAGGACCTGTCTTACATGTTGTTGTGCTAGGTCCTTTGGTGTCCCTGCACCAATATTCTGTGGACTTCGACTGGATCAATCTTGGGGAAAGTTTGATGCAGACACTGAAAATCAGCAACATCTCAGATGTCCCGGCCTATTACCAGTTTGATATTGATGGCAGAGGGAGCGTCTTCTCCTTGGATCGCCCCTGTGGAGTCTTGGAGGGCACAACAACACTAGCGCTGAAGGTGACCTTTCGACCTACTCACCCCATCAGCTATCACCGCAGAGTGGTGTGCCTTGTCCACCATCAGGTATGAGAGGCAAAGGGTGGTTTCACCACTGTGATAACTCAGAGGGCTCTTCCAATGTAACCCACCAGGGCTGGCCTCTCTCACTTAGTAGCCCCTGGAAATCTCTTCCCACTGCATTTCCATTGATACCTGTCCTGGGCTTTTGCTGAACAGAAACCCCATGGTGCTTGTTCCTACCAGCAGTAGAGGGCTGATGCGGACAGACAGTCAGTAATGCCTACGGGTGGGGTGAGGTGCATCCTCAGCGGCTCCTGTCCATTTAGGTCTCTGAGTTAAATTTAGCTGCACAGCTGTGCACTGAATGCCTTCAACTTTCACTCCAGTTTCAAGAAAGTTCTTGGGCCCCATCAAGACATAAAGTAAATGGCAGTCTAACATTGCAGATGCTAAGCCTCTCCCAGGCATGGTTTTGGAAGTGAGGTACTAGGATGATGTAACTCTCAAAGCAATCACAGAAGGCAGTTTATTTATTATAATCCTTTCTGGTGTTTTCCCAGGAACCCATGTATGTGGACTTTTTTGGTACCTGCCATTCAGACATAGATAAGCCAGCCATCCTTCAGGCAAGACACCTCTCCTGGTATCGAACCAACATGGTGAGGGGACTGACCTTCTACCCCCCTGATATCCTGAGTGTGATGCTGAAGGATGGGAAGTTGCAGATGGATGAAAAGGGAGCCCTCATGCTGCCCCCCGAGGTATGAGCTGCCCTCCCTGGAATCTAAGATACTCCCATGCTGTTCTCTGCAGATGTTGGGCTTCTGTTGCACAGGCCAGACAGATGTAGAAGGACTTGCACGTGCCAGACTAATTTCTTTAGTATCTCTGCTGTTACCGTTCCCAGCACACACCAACACTATCTGTATCAGTTGGGTCTTACCCAAGCTCAGCCACTAAGCTCCTTTCTGGCTTTAACTCAGTCACGGGGTCTTCTTTTGCTTCATGTAGCTTCAGATTGAGATTGGTTTACAAACAGGAGCCTAGACTTTGAGCTGTCCTGGGAACTGTTACTGAAGTGTATTTTGCATGCCCTCTTGCTTGTGAAGCAGTCAGGACTGTAGTGCCTGCAGTCTCCCACAGGCACGCTTCCCCGGCTCACACTGAGATGTTTCCATCTTATAGATCCCTCAGGACAAGCCTCCCAAGGAATACTTTGAAGCCAACTCCATGACTGAATATTTCTACGATGGTCTAAGCAGCGACCTGGCCTTGTTTCCCCCTCATGTTAGTGTCAGCCCCAGGGAGTATGATTTTGGTTGCTGCGTGCCGCTCCACAAGGTAGAACCGCTTCCTCTCTGTGTGACCAACCACACCAAAGGAAAGATCACTGTTGCCTGGTCTCTGAGTCACAGCGGTGCCTTCCGAGTGAGCCCTGAAATCTGCGACATCCCACCTTTGAAGTCTTCAGCCTTCCGTGTCCTCTTCCAGCCCACTCAGCTCAACAGTCTCTATGCAGTCGAGCTGGAAGGTTTTGCCTTCTACAAGGTTAGTAGGATTTACTAGGACCAGTTTCCAGAGAGGGCCTGGCAAGAGAGTGCAGGCTAAAGGCTTTGAGGGGAGTTAAAATTCAAATGGAACCTTTTATTTTGAGTTTGGCAAACTGGCATCTTTACTAACTCCTTTGGCCACTGTTTTGATACACTGGTGGGTTAAAATTTCTCCTTCACCTGTGTCCTGGCAAAGATAAATCAGCAAAGCAAGCCACAGCTCGTGCATATAGACAGTTACACCTGCTTTTATCCCCAGTGAATGTGAAGTAATGTACACCTCACTGAAGGAGGAATTACTGTGAATTACTGCACTATTAGCAGAGATGGGAGCCTGCACAAGGATGGTTGTTGTGGCCTGGGTGATGGGCAGTAACTTGGTTTTTGTGTCTGGCCCTCCACAAGTAAAGCTGCTGAGGGCACTGTACATCACTGCAGCCTCTCCTCCCATGTGATGTGGGATTCACATCACACAAGGCTGCAATTGCAGGAGTTTTAGCACCCATAAACTTCCTGGGAGGTGAGGGATCTTCATTACATTGTTGATTACTCTTCTTGCATTTTTTTCSCTTCTAAGCCAGTGTGGAGGCTATCTGGGAGTAACCTTAGAGTCAGCAGTTTCTTAGGCTCAGGTAAAGGGTAGATGATTATTTTCAGTGACTCACTGTTAAGTGCTAACCTTAGCATCTGCAAGTATCTCAAACTGCACTAGAGTGTCTGTAGACCCTCCTTCCCTAAGGCAACTCTTGTAGTATCGCAGAATAGCTTGGATAGGTCCTTCTGCTTGAAAGTCACTCAGTGGTCTTTTGGGTCTGAAACGTAGCTATTTGGGAAAGCAGCACTCATGTTCCTCATCTATCACTGGTCAGTCTATCTTCCCTGAAAAAGTCAATTCCTCAGCCCAAGGGATGTCATTGAAACAAACTTCTGCTTGTGATAGTACATGCACTTGAGGCACCTTGCCACAGCCCCTTCCCGCATACACTCTGTTCTGTCCCTTGCGTGCCTGCAGGTGCTGAGACACTACAGCAACATTGAGGAGGATGCCACTATCTGTCCATCCTGGTGCCTGACTGTCAGGCTGAGAGCACACACGTACGAAGCAGAACGGGAGCACTTCATCCCACAGTACATCCTGGATGTCCCCAAGGTGTGTAACTGATTGACATTTGGATCTTTGCAGAGACGCTCAGTGTTTACCTCTCAAGTCTTTACTTTGTCTCCCATTGCACCATCCTGAGACGTGGCTTAGGTGGTTTCTGATGGCGTGGAGACTCCTGCTTTGGTACAGAGGTAGGATGCTCTTTCTCCTGCGTTATCTTCCCAGCCTCCAGTGTGTCAGGTTGCACTGAGCATCTCATTAGCTCTGAGAGAAAAGCTGTTGGGATCTCCTTCCTTTCTGTTTAAATGGACATAGGCACTGACAAGGGTGCCTAGTCCCCTCCCAGGAGCCTCAAACACTCTGCATGCACTTAAGCAAATGGAGGGCAGCATACAGAATCCACACTTATGGAAGAGAAGTGGTTGCAAGGTAGAGTGGAAGTTTCCCTGACTCTTCCTGCTGTTTCTGTAGCACAAGAAAGTATCGTTCTTGTGAGGTAAAGTGAGATCCGACCCTAGGAAGTAAGAATAGTCTTGAGAACCTCTTAGAAAATCTCCTCAGCTAGTCCAGGACACGCAGCCTGTATCTGACATGCATGAGCTGGAGCCAATTCCAGCCTACTGGAATTCTTAATCCAGAAGGTCGCTATCCATGCAGAGACTGCAGGTCCCAGCAAGCAGCTTGTTTATTGGATGAACAGAAAGCATTGCATAATGGAAAGTAGTTTCATTGGTCCCATGAGCCTATGAAAGATGAGGGCCACCGTGGGAAGGGAAAAGTCCATAATTTGTATACGCTTGGGTGATTTCCTTTCTTTCCTTGAAGAGAAGCAGTTACAAAGTTCTCCACAGACTCAGGATAATGCTTGTTGGAACCTGGAATTCAACATAGTGAAAGCTTTTCCTTTAAGATGGTTTTCTAAACCCAGTGCAAACAACCCTTCTTGCTTGTCTCCACTAGACTTTTCCTCCTGTGACTCCTAACACTGATACCTACTGCAGTATGCTGCTCTTGAACACGGGCACCTCTTTGATAACCTTCAGTGTGAACCAAGCTGCCTGTCCCTATGTTTTGGTCAAGCCCTGCTCAGGACACATCATTCCAGGAGGCCACCAGATTTTCTTTCTCTCCACTCACCCAGTTAACACAGTCTCACAGCAGCATGTCCTGCCTTTGCAGCTGAACTCTTATCCTGGATACACCAAGGTAGGGAGACGGAAGTAGAAGATGGTGAGCAAAGTTTTGTTCCCTTGTAGTCTTCCCTTTTCACAGTGACTTGCACTGTGACCCCTGTTATATCTCCTAATGGTTAGTTTGGATTTTTCCCTTTGGAAATAGGAATGAACGAATATTTTCAACATTTAAGGTGGGGTCAACACTGCAGATAGAAGGTGCTTGTGGTGCCAGACATCCTGTACCCCTTGTTCCCTTGGGTTTCCATGTCCTGGAATGCACTATACTCTGCTCAGGACCCTCCTTGACAGCACAACCTAAAGTCCTTCCCCTTCTCCTTCAGACCCAGTTTGTTCTTGCTTCTCTCTTGGAAGGAGCAACATCTTTGCAAGGTCCCTCCAGAGGTAGCTGAGACTTCTAGCTAATGTCTGTTACTTTTCCCTTAATTCCACAGGAGATTGCTCTCCGGAGTTGTGGGGAGTCCCTTCTTTTGCTCTTAGAAGGTGATGGAAATCTATACTTCAAGCCTGTCTATATAGGGACCTCCTCTACACGAATGTTTACCATAAAAAACTGCACAAGGCTACCCATGGTTTTCACATGGAAGATCCATCAGTCTGACAGCAAGATCCTGTCTGTCAGCCCCACTGCAGGGCTCCTCCAGCCCTATGAAGCCATGGTAAGTTCAAGTTCTACCAAAGTTGTATTTTGCTCTCTACAATACAGCTGTGGAGTGTTTAGAGCAGAAATGTGAGGGCTGCCAATCATTTGGTCATTAATGCCAAAGTTGGAGAATACCAGTCAGTTTGGGTTGCTAGCCAGCATCTGCAGTCGTGCTGGTTCCCACAGTGTGGATTTGCCCAAACATCACGACATCTTCCTTGACTACAGGATTAAATGGGTCTTAAAGAGGCACTAGATAACAATACCCTGGATGGGACTTGGGCATTAACACAGCAGCAACTTTGTCACGCACCAGATGTTAATAGACGGAGGACAAATGAGAGCACGAGAGGGTTTATGATGTTCTTCTTCTGTTCTCCCACCTGTAAATTCAGGTTCTAAACTTCTACTGTATTCCCTGAGTGCTTTTTGAGAGTAATGAGGACTAGCATATCTCCACAGCCTGGCTTTGAGTATCTGAATGTGCATTCCCAATATGGACCTTTGATACAGTCAGAGATGGTGGAGGATTGAAGAGAGAATGTCTCCAGAGTTGTCTGTAGAGGACTAGGTTAGCTGTAATGGAGGAAGGGGCTGTGCATTGAACGCAACTGTTGTGGTGTATAGGCTTGGCTCTGGTCTGGAGCTCCTGTGAGTGCTCTCCTTCCCTCTTGTGATTTCAGGCTCAGGCATGGACTTTTACTCCTGACAAGGAGACCAAGTATCTGCTGCGAGCTATGGTGTTTGTGAGGAGGAAAAGCCAAGACCCTGTGTCTCCCAAAAGTGTCCGTTATGCCTTACGAATTGTTGGAGAGGGGGTGCTGGGCACCATCAGGGTAAGGAACTGGGGCCCACTGGGTAGTAGGAGGGGTACTAGGGTGGGATCGGGGTCTTGGGCTTCCCCTTTTTGCACAATCTGTACTTGAGACAACCAATAAGGATTTACAGCAAAATTCCCAGACATTGCTTTCAGTGGAGATGACAGAGCTGATTCTGGCAGCCTAACGGCAACAGCATGATGTAAATGTCCTGCCAGTTCAAATGTGACCTGCCTGAATCCTCCGAGATCGCTCTCAAATCCTCTGTTCCAGACTGAACTGAACAAGCCATCTAGCTCCTTGGGACTCCCAGCTCTCCCCTCTCGTTCTGTCTGCTCTCCTTCTCCACTTGTTCTGCTGTCAGTCCAGTTTCTAAGTGTAGTGGACCTGACTGTTAAAGTTGTATCACCACAATGTAGGTTTCCTCCTATTATCTGCAGATCTGTGCAGACACCTTCATTTTCAGGCAGGTTTCTTAAGGAATCAGAGCTAATAAAATAATATTTGTAAGTAAGTCATTGTCAATCATGTTGGACGGATGGGTAGAAAGGTCTTAGAGGTATTTAGTCACTATAAATTGCATGCGAGTGGATGATTAACCAAAAGAGAGGGAGACTCTTAATGCAGTCATGGAAGGACCGGCAGACAGAGCTCAGCCCTTGAGCCAAGTGCAGCTGGCCAGCTAGTGCCCTCACAGCCCCAAATGTGCTGCATCTCGCCCAGCAAGCAGCCTAAATAACAGTAGGAGAAAGCATTTGGAGGACAGATTGAGCCCCTTGCAGCCCTGTTAGAACATCTCCCAGGACACGCCAGTTCCTACACAAAGTGGGGAGCCCTTTGCATTGCACTGTGCATGCCAAGGGATCAGCACGTGGAGACATAAGTGGTGGCTACAGTCGACAGCTACGCTCAATGTGTAACAGTGACCTTTGCATGGCCGGTTTGAATTCCAGGCACAAAAGGAGCACCTGGACCTTGGAAATGTTCTAGTTGGTGACCTGCAAAGTGGCAGCGTTGTACTGCTAAATGATGGGATCTGTTCTTTGAAGTACATCCTCAGCGTGGAACAACTGATCACGGGGCCTTGTGACCCTGAGGAGGTCCGCAGCGATCCACTGGGTACTGTAAGGAAATTAGCATGGGATGGGACCTTGGCCTTCCCCTCTTTTCTGCAAAATCATTCTAGCACGAACTCAGAGGTTGGGCTGCTTGCTGGCTAGATTGCATTGATTCTCTTAAGTGCCTTAAGGTACCCATGTTTTATATGATAAAAGTATGCTTGAGAAGACGTGAGACAACCTCCGAGTGTGGGTACAGCAAGGCAGCTTGTTTTGTGCTGTGCGAGTGGGAGAAACATTTCATTGTCATGTTAACTTTGCAAAGTTTTTTTATGTGGAACATAAGTAGCTTCCTGTTCCCATCACTTAATAAAAAATATCTGTGCTGTTCTTTTGCTCAAAGTTTATTTTTTACATGCATGTGTGTAAATTTGAGCAAAATCAAAGCAGCAGGTGTTTTTTACATTTACTAAGGACAGAAGAAAATTATTTTCATGGGCTAGGAGACTGTTATATTTCAAAGATCCATCCTGAAGCACATATAATTAAGTAGGACAAAATAGGGGAGTCTCTTCAGAGAGAATTTTCACTGCATGAGCTCCCCTTACAATCCAGTAGTAAAGAGGCTACCCAGACCCTGGGATGTAGAAACAAGATAGCCAGAAGTCAGAGGGAGTTATGCCACCGAGCACAGCACTGGTAAAATGCCAATTATAATCCTGTGTTGGTGCTTGCACTTTGCAAAGGATGTGAAGGTGCTTTTGCATGGAGGTGCACAGGTGTGCAGAGGGCAGTTGTTGAAACAATACAGGCAGGGTGTGCACACTCTCACCCTGTGTGTGAGTGTGATTTACATCATCTTATGTGTGTGCTGAAGGAAGAGACCCCTCAACGACTGAGAAGGATCTGCTCCTTTGCTTAGGGATTTGCTACAGGTGACTCTTCTATCTTGCTGGAAAAAGCATAACCCAGAGCCTGACAACTGAAGTTAGACCAATTTGGACCTTGAAATAAGATGCAATTTCTCAGCAGAGAAAGGAGTTAAACAAAGGAGCTTCCCAGAAAAAATGGTGGATTGCAACCCTTAGCTGCCTTTCTAGAGGACCTCCTCTGGGGAAGTTCCCTGTTCTTTGCTGGCCAAAGGCAGGCTGGGTACTCCCAATGAGCTGCCTACAGTCGTAGTCTGGGAATCCCAACTTCAACACCTGAAGCTGGTCCTAACAATTAGGCATGGGGGGGCAGTGGCCTGAATGCAGGTAGGCTTGGGGAGCTGTGTGCTGAACACGTGTGGTGTAAGAGAGATCAGTGATGCCAAGAACTCATACCATCTCTTTTCTCTTACAGCTCTAGAGCTGGAACAGGCCAGAGGGACAATCCCTGCAAGGTCAAAAGCTTTTGTCCGAATAACAGTCAGGCCAGCCCGTCGGCTGCATTACACCTGGTCAATCAAATATGCTATTTGCACCCCCACAGGTGAGAGATGGGTATTTTGGGAAAATCATATCCTCCCAACCAAGTAGACTGTGCGATAACAGGCTGAGCTGCACAGTTCCTAGTGTATGAGTCCTGCCTGAAGAAATCCCTGTGCTGAGCAATTCACCAGAGCCAGATCCTATGTGCTGTCTCCTTTTTGCTGCACCTTTTAGGGTTAGATATGATTGAGGCATAACACACAGACAGGGAGAGCTCCAAGTTTCCTGCTGGTGTGGTCACAAGATTCCCTGCCCCTCTGCATGATCATGGCCTTTTACGATGTGTCCTGAAAGATATTCTGAGAGCTTCTTGCAACCAATCCTATGCAGCTGGGGTCCTTTTTGCAGATCTGGATTGGTCCCTGTATGAGAAAGAATACAGCTGAACCAGAAAAGGCATGGAGAGGGGCAACAGGGATGTTTGGAGGTGGGGAACAGTGTTTGTACAAGAAGAGACTAGTTAGACAAGGAGTTTCTAGCTTGGAAAGTGGAGAATGGCAATGCCACATGAATGGTATGGAGAAGACAAGATATAAACAACTGTTTATGATTTTTCAGCATGAAAACAAGAGGGACTTCATAAAATGTCTAGGCTGTAGGCTTAAATCAAAAAAGGGGGTTTTCACATAGTGCAGAACTAAACTGTGTAAATACACTGCTTAAAAGCATGAGATTCATAGTCTTTTGGTGACTTCTAAATGCGGAAGTCAAGGTACAACTAGAAGTCAGTGGTTTAGAGGTTTTCAGAAGCTGCCAGAGAAAAGACTGTGTGCAAGTCCTGTTCGTTCTTTGTTTGGTCTGGGTAGGGCCTCTCTCCATTTTGCTGTCCCAGACAGCTGCCCCTTAATGGTGCATGACTACTTTTTGGTGTTTCTTTCTCTCCCAAGCTACAGATCTTGCGAGCACAAAAGAGGAGCAGCAGCCCCTCTGCTGCATCGTAGCAACAGGCGTCTACCCAACTTTCTGCATCACAGATGCCTGTTCAGCAGGGAGTGCCAGCGGCATCAGCAAGTTGCACCTCTGGAGGCTCTTTTCCTTGGACACACTGAATGAATACTTGGAGCGAGACCCGACTCCCAAYGAGCTGACCTACAGAGTTCCCACAAGGCACAGGTGAGATAAGGAGGTGGCTCAGAGGATCTTTGTCTGTCGCCATCATGCTGTGGCTGCTGGCTTGTTTTGCAGCTCACTGCTGCGTGGCACTCTGTTATTCTATCCTTGCCCCTGCAGACAGTTGCTCACCTCCGCTTCCCTGCTTACCCTCCCTAGAGAGGAGCTACAGGAATAAAGAATAATTTAATTGCAATGGCCCTCTAAAAGTCTCTGGTCTAAGCCCTTGCTCAAAGCAGGGACAACTAGATCAGGTTGCTCAGGTCCTTGTCCAGTTCAATGCTGAATATCTCCAAGGATGAAGAAACCACAGCTTGTCTGGGCATCTGATTCCAGTGTTTGACCACTTACACGGTAAAAACTTTTTTTCCTAGTATCTAATCGGAATACCTTGTGTTGCAACTTATGCAGTTGCCTTCCCTGAGCCCTTGCTTCACAAGACTGAACAAACCCAGGTCTCTTAGTCACTCCTTGTAAGTAATGTGGTCAAGCCCTCAGCCATCTTGGTGGCCCTCCACTGGACCTGCTCCAGTATGTCAGTGACTTCCTTGTACTGGGGAGCTGAAAAAAGGCCTCAGATAAGCAAGATTCTCAGAGCCTCCATGTATGCCATTCACTCTCATTAGGCATATATAAAAAATTGATAAAATACAAAGGCCTTCCTTACACCTAAAAGGGCCAACAACATAAGGTCAGAGAAGAATTATAAGGAAGAGAGCCAGTGTAGAATGACCCTTTCCTCTGTCATGCCCTGCCAACTCTTCCTCCTGTCTCGATTTAATCTCTTTTTTCTCTCCTGTGACCAGCACATGCTTGATCCCTCCAGTGTACACCCCTCTCCTGCTGGATTTCAACTTCGGGGCTGCCCCGATAGGCTCAGAGCCTACCCTTGTGATGCTCCTGCTGGCAAACAAGGGTGTGGTGCCTGTGGAGTGGTAAGCAGCACTTGCTGGAGCTCAGCTTTCTTTCTGGGGTCTGTCTGGGGGTATGGAAAAGCTTACAGGGGCCGTGAGGCGCTTGCAAATTAATAGGGTGGATTTTGTAGGTGCGGCTTGTGTTGTCGAGCTGTGACTGAGATCTGTTGGTGGATCTGGGTGGAGAAGCAAGCAAGGAATGGCAGAGAGTTCTGCAGATCAGACCTGATGAAACATGATGTGTCCGCCAGCTGGGCTAAGCCTGGCTGGACTGAATATACTGACCATGACCATGGAAGTTGTGTGTCCCTGTTGCTGACCAGCTGACTGGTTCCCTAGGGCCTTCTTGTTTCCTTCTGATCAGAAGATGGACATGGAGCACTGGGCAGAGGATGCTGAGTTTAGCACCCATGAGCTGCACCAGATGAGAATCGAGGATAACCAGCTCTTCAGTGTTTCTCCAAAGTCAGGGAAACTTCTTCCAGGACAGGAGGAATCTGTCCAGCTCTCACACAGGTGACAGCAACTACCTGTACTTCAGAGCCTCATGCTGCGTGCCAGGACATCATATGACATCAGAGTCCCCTGTGTTGCCATGCCAGATCCTTTCCCTTCACATGCCCCTTGCCAAGCAGAGACTGGGCAAGTAAAAAGTCCCTGAGCATGTCCAGTTTCTGGACCCCACAAAGCTTGTCTTCCTCTGGGGAATGTTGTTAATGTCGTTTAACACTGCAGTGCAAGAGGCATTTAGCGTGACATGCTGGGGACACTGGTCTGCCCTGACGTGACAGCTGGGAAGACAAACAAGATGCTGCACTTGCTGTGGTTTTGATTATACAGTGACATTCTTATTTTTGTCATCAACTAGAGCTGCTAGCCCTTGTGTGCCTGTGAGGGTATGAAGAAAGCTGAACACCTCCCCTTTCACAGCAGACCTGATCTGAGAAGTACTGGCATTTCAAATGGCGTTGGCCTAGAAACTTGGGTCCCTAAATCGGTGTATGACTAAAATCAACATTGCATCACTCGTTCCCACCCAAACACAACTGTCCCCCTCCCTCTCTCGGTGGCCCTTACGCAACAGTGACTCTTTAGCTGGGAAGTGAATTGTCTCTAATGTACTGTGTGACCGTGATTCTATCACCCTGGGCACAAGGTTCGTTTCTAATGTTTTCCTCTCTCTCCTCTTTCACTGCTAGACATGATTTCATTGGCACTGATCACCTCCCTGTCCTGCTGAAGGTTTCCTATGGCCATGAGATTCTGGTAAGATAGCAGGTATCTCTTGCTTCTGTTCGCAGAACAGCAGCAGGTAGGAACTGAATTACAAGGTGTTTTCCCCAGAAGCTGCATGGTGTGCAGGGGGCTGTGGCCCTCCCCTGGAGTCTGCACTGGCCAGGCAGTAACAAAGGGCCAACCAGAGACATAAAACCAACATCCTGACAAACTCATGGTTCCAGCRCAGTGTGATGTGGCAGTGCACTGGCTAAATGGCCCTTGGATGTAGCATCTGCTGGTTTCCCCAGCAAGGGAAATTTTTTTTATTGTTATTATTAACCTTTTTATTTTATTGGTGGTGTTAGTGCAGAATTGCTTCCTCCTCCAAGCCAACTCCAAGTCCAAAACAGCCCTCCTGGGTTTTACAGTCCCTGCATGCTTTCCACACTCAAGTATATCTCATGGACAGGATTTCTGTGCTTGCTTCCCCGCATTTCATCGGCCTCACTGTGAGTTCTTCCACACAGTGATCCTGGAGTTCAGCTCTGCAGCCCATCCAACTTCTCTCACATGCAGCTTTCCTGAATCTCTCCATCTCATCAGCTCTCTATGCTCTTCAAAACCCCCTGGAATGTGCTTTTCTCCAAAAGTACCACCTGCACTGGCTGCAGTTTGGGGACACACATGCTGGCACAAGGTTGGCAGAGCACCCTCCAGCTCTGGAGGTATGGAGGCAGCTGCTTGCCCAGGCTCAGAAGGTACTCCCTGCATTCCTGGTTGGCTGTTCCCGCTGCAGCCCTAATGCCTTTGTCCACCCACTTATTTCTCCTGCCAATGGTGGAGGAGCTTCCTACTCATTCTTCCTGCTTCGCTGCTTGCTAAAGCATCCCAGAGCTGATCTGCAGTGTTTTTCCCTGAGCATTTCCTCAGGCTTGAAACTAATTTCTATTTCTCTCCCTCTCTCTCAAACTGTCAGTTAGAGTCAAAGTCACCTTGTGCTCTGCCGGGCACAGCTCATGCCCGGCTGAGCCTTCCTGTCTGTCTCTGAAGTTTCCTATGAGACCATTGTGTTCACACATCTCTTTTATTTTTCTTTTCTTTCAGGACTGTTGTCAGCTGAAAATCCAACCCTTTGACCAAGCTGTTCAAACAGTGGCTTAACTGTGCCTTCCCTCAAAGCCCTTGGACAGGCTCCCTGTGCTCTGCCTGCCTGGCACAATCCTGAGAGTGGATGTGAGCATTTCACCAGCTGGCCAGTGAGRGAATAGGGTTTGGAGCACCAGAAGCCTATAGGGCACACATCCTCTCTTGCCACATAGCCAGTGGCTTTGGTGGCTACCAGAGGCCACCACCCTACCTCATGCTGTCACTGCAGAAGGGGCTGAAAAAGCATAGGAGGCCCTGGGGATGATAAAAGACCCCTGGGTGCATTGGAGCTCTGGCAATAGGAGGCCAATCCAGAGACCTGGAGCAGTGCAGGTGGTCACAACCTGCAGGGATGCACAGTGCCAGTACTGAACTGCTAATATCAGAAAGTAGAAATGGAAGAGGCTCCTCCTTCTGCAGAGAGGGCAGTTGAGGGGCTGAACACAGTGTGCCTTCATTCCTTTCAGCCATGGCATGAAGAGCGCAGAGCCACCAGCCCCCATGGCAGAGACTGCTCTAAGCGTGCTCACATGCCAAAGTTGAACAGATCCTCACCTGGGAATCTGGTGAAATGTGCAGAACGTATGCTAACCTTAAGGGAAGCAAATGCTGTAATGTCACCCCAAAAGTTAAGCTTTGGAAATTTGAGATAGCAACAATAAGCAGAGGTGGAGACCATAGGACTGGGGTATTGCCTGGTTATTCTGTCAAATTCCAAATTGCCTGGCTCAGAGCGGTGATGTTAGCCAGCTGCAGGCCAATGCATGATTTTTTGGGGGGTCCAGACTCACCTGTGTGATGGCTCTACCCATGTGGACAGATTTTGACCCCTCAATCCTCTGCTTCCCCAACAGAGTCTGTCTGCTTCATCTTCAGGAGGAGCATCCTCTCCATTACTCCTTCCCCACTCAGTGGCCACGTTTCAGTCCTGAAATGACTGGATTTATAGGTGCTCTGAAGGACCCAAACTGATTTCCTGTTGGCAATTTCTTCTGACTGCAGAATGAAACTTCTGTAGACCTATGTGTTACCTACTCCCTTGTGCAGGAGGGAAATGGGGCCTCCCGCTGCCTAATGATCTCACAGATTGTCCTTTGCCTCATCACCATAGCCTGCCTGTGACAGTGCAGCTGTCACCTTGTTCTCAGAGCTCGGAGATAGTTTGGCCAGGCAGAATCTGCAGCCCTCAGCAGTTTTAGTAGGAAAAGCCCAGCTGGCTGCAGGTGTTGCAGGATGAAGTAGGCTGGTTCCCAGAACTCACTGGAGGGAAGGGCTGGATCCCAGGGAGAATCCCTGAGCACACAGGATCCATAAACTGGAAGTGTGTTTGCACTTCACTTCATAGCTGCTAATTAGGGATTGTGAGATGTTGTCAGCTGCAGCATGTGTTCTCCAGGCAGCTCTTCTCCCTTGGGAATCTGGTGTCTTTGTCCCCTCATGCTCTAAGTCATCACTGTGGGACAAAGTCTGTGCACTCTGGAAGGAGAACTGATTGCAGCGGGTCTTTACTTTTCTCCATTTGTCTCCCTTTAACTGACAGTCCTTTAATTGTTGGATCCTGTGTCTATGGAAACTGATGACAGTTTTTGCTTGGCAGTTGTGGTCTGGTGGAATCCTAGTTGGCTTTTTGACTCAAGTAATATAAATGGGTGTTTCACTCCCAAAGCTCAGGAAGGTTCCTGTCCCTTTTTCCCTTGCAGTTTGAAAGTGTCGGCTCTTGTCTGTCTCCTGTTTTGCATTGCATCTGGCTTGCTGAGGCCCTCAGGAGGCTGAATGCTCATGTAGTGCTTTGAAAAGATCCCCTGTGGGACTTCRTTAGCGTTGTATTTCTAGTCTTCTCTCCCTCCTCCCTTTGCTTATGGAGCTGAACTGGAATGGGTTGTTTTGGAGGAATCAGCATTCTCTGCTCTTGTTTAAGCAGCTGATACAGTATCTCCTGCAGGTGTCTGTCCAAGACATCCACCTGCCATTGCAAACATCCTCTCCATCTCCTGCATATGCACTTGAAAAACAGCCGTGCTTTAGGCTTAGCTAATTGTGAATTGTAGCAACTTAGCTCCCTTTGGCCCGTGCAGAGACATTACTAGCTCTGTGACTGCTTTACAACCTCTGGCTCTACGTAGACAGCTCAGGGGTGCTTTGGGGTGTTCCTGCAGGAAATCATGCATCATGACTCATCTCTAGCTTGATTGCAGTTTTCTCAAAATGCAGAATCCTGTGTCTCTTCCTCCCATGAAATAGCTCTATAAATCTTTCCGCTTTGCTTGAAGTGCCTGGCGGCTGCTTTGCTAACAGGATACTGTTGATCATTACTTGATCACTTAAAATTCAGCTGGGATCTTCCTGCAGCTTTTGGACTGTTAGACACATTCTTGGAGCAGTATGTCCTCCAGAGTGAGGACATCCAGATGGTCCTTTCCAAGAGGAGGCCATTACTTAGCTAAAATCCTGTCTTTCCAAAGGATTTGACTGTCACAGCTGCACACTATCCTATGTACAGTCCAGACACTCATTCGTGGAGAATTTCTACCATATATTTGCAAAGAGAAGCACTGAGGCTGGTGCCTGACACAGCAGGGAGAAAAGTACCTTCTCTCTGAAACAAGATGCAAACCTTTCAGAGAAGAGCCAACAGTTGAGTAGGCTCTCCATCTCCTTGCTTTTTTCTTAGGACACGCTGTCCTGGTATTACCAACTTAAATCTGTAACTGTGTTGCCCTCAGCTTGCAAAGTCCTTCAGAGTCCTTGTGCAGTTGTTAGTGATGGGGCCAAGGCCCTGTGAGAAAGTGATTGCATTTCTTTCCACTGTAGCTGAACTTCAGCGGCGTGACGGTGGAACAGGACCAGCGGTACATTCATTTTGCATCCACTAAGCACCTCTTCACACCCATTGCCATCGGGACTTCCCACCCCCCCACACAGGTGAGCATCCTGGGACCAAACCCAGCAGCAGCAGAGGGAAGGAGCTAGTGTTATCGTGTCCCAAGGACAGGCAGTGTCTGAGGCATTTCCCGGGAAACAGAATGGCCTCCACAGGAAAGCATCACAGCAGAACTTTGAGACTAGTACTAGGCAAAGCCTGGAAATGGCTGCTGGGATGGCAGCAGGGAAAGTACCTCTCACCATCTCCAGTTTGACAAGATTTGGCATTCACTCTAGCCAGAATGCTTATGAGGTGTGTTGGGCTGTTCTGCTATTTGCTTGCATTGGATCCGAGTGAAGACTTGTCTAGCTGCTCCAGGCACTCTGGAAATAAATCCTAATTAGTTTCTTAGTAAATTAATTAAACTTTCTTAAACACTTATTCAGCAAAAAAGGCGGCTTTGATTCTGTTCTGCCTAATTTACTTGGGAAATGAACAAGTCTGAATTGAATTAAAATCACTTTAATATGAGTGGTTTTGCATTTCAGTAATCTGCTTTACAGTGATCCCTTTGGCTAATTTGTATTAATTTTCTCCTAGACTGAATTTGCAGGGCACCACTTGGAGAGGCACTGTAGTTATCAATGTACATATGCAGTGATAAACCTTCAGCACAGTCTGCTATCAGAGCCTCAGTGATAAATCCTGACACTATGAGGTCTCCTCATTCTTAGGAGACAAGCTGACTAATTAATTATTAATGCTTATCAGAGTCCTCTGGGGAAGTGTTAACTAGAGTAACTTGTGCATGGTATAATAAGCACTGTTCTCTCTCACTTCAGATTTATGAACTCTACAATGGTGGCTCCATGCCTGTGATATTTGAGGTTCAGCTGGACAACATTGTGAGGATTCAGGAGGAGAATTTTCAGCATCCTGTGTTTGTCTGCCTAACTCCTAGAGGAGAAATCCCCCCTGGCACAACAGGCCACCTTGAGTGGATCTTCTCACCGCTGGAAGCCAGAATGTACTTGGTAAGACCCTCCTCATGACTGCCAGAAACAGGGTTTTCTTCTGTTGTTGCGTGCCTAAAATTCTTTAGATCTTTTATTGATGGTTGGTCCATGCCATGCTACAGCTGAATTGAGCTCCATTCCTCCAAGAAGCAAAGAGTCTTGAGAGCAAATGAGTGGCTGGTCTGGTCAGGAAGTGGAGCAGATGATAAATTGTTATCTCATAAATTTCTTCTTCCCAAAGAACACATTTCTTCCACAACCAGAGTCATCCCAATATGTATTTCTCAAGGATCAAACAGTCACCAGGGGTATAAACAGTGTCTGATCAGATTTTTGGTTCATTGTTGGCCTCCAATAACTCCCACCAAAGAGACTAAAGTCAGTGTCTTTTATCATTGCAGYGTACACTGCTGCAGCCCTCTGGAAACAGCCTTCCCAAAGACCTTTGTCCTAGGCTGCAGCAGGCAGGGCCACAGCTGGAGCACTACTTATTTCCCCGATCTGTAGTAGATGCATGGAAAAATAAATAAATTGAATTTTAAAACTCCAACTTCTGCTCCAAGAGGGACTCCCTGCCTATCTCGTACAGTAACTGGCTAATTGACTCCTTAACCAACTTTCCTGGGTTAGCAGGGAAGGTCAAGGCCTGAAAGAGCAAAAGAGACTAGATTTCTCCTCACCCATGCATGTGGTGTATTTAGACTAATCCATTAGCAAGTATACTAGCTTCTTGCACATCTCTCCCAAATATGACTCTGGACTTAATACTCTTATCTTGTCCAAGGCAGGTTGATGTTCCCATCCACATCCTGGGGGGTGAATCAGCTCTGATCACCTTCCAGGGGGTAGGCTACGATCCGAATACCATAGGAGACACTGCCACATCCAGCGAATTTTTGTCTCCTTCAGTATTTCCAGGTTCTACCAAGCTAACTGTGCCTGGGCAGGTAAGTCCAGGCATGCTGATATGAATAATATGGTTAGTCCAGAAATGTGTGAGAGACACTGAAGTATGGAAGTGGCCCCATCTAGCAGTAGCCTGTGTTGCAGGGGAGTTTATTGCCATGAGATAGAGTAAGATATTTCCCTTCCAGCAGGTCATCTAGAGCCTAACTCATAAAAGCAGTTGTTCTGAAAGGCGCCTTCCTTCCAGCTTGCTATTTCCACTGCCATTAGAAACAGAAAGGTTTTAGGGTTTGTTCATTTTCTGAATTTTCTATTAAAATTTACCCTCCATCACAGCTACCTTTCTTATTTGCAGCCAAAACACCTTTTCTTTGGTAATTCATTCACAAAAATACTCCTGACATACCCTGTCAGGGCTTGGCTGCCTCCATTTCACAGCCAAACTCAGGTGATGCATAACCTGAACGCAGACTGCAGGATGGTCACTAATTCAGGCACATCCCGAGGGATGTACTTGTTTGACCTGGCTAGAGCTGGCTTGCCAGCCTGGACAATCTGTTGTTAAACTCGGCCACAGATCCCAGTGTAGTGAATCAGCATTAAGCAGCATCAGCAGAGGCATACTCCAGGCAGGTAAAGGATTTATCCTGTGTGACATTAGCATGCCTACCTTGGAGCCCAGCCACAGCTACATACGCTCTTTGGCTTCCAGCAGGGCGATTGCATTTCTGGGTACAGCAAAGAAGACGATTAAAAACCTGTCTCAGGCTGCCAACGAAGATGCCATTCCACAGGGCTCTGTTGTCTGTAACCAAGAGTCATTAGCTTGTCTAATGATCAGTGTAATTAATTAGAGTTTGCACTATGCCTGGAGAATGGGACAGACTAGTAGCATACTAGTAGCAAGGTGTGGTAGGGAGCAGTTTCCCAAAACTCGCATTCAGGTTGGTGAGGATTTTGCACAAGCACACACCTCATGTGTTTGCCAACTGAAGTAGGAAAAGGCCTGGATTGCAAGTGCTACTGGTCCTCTGTGCTCCTGGGATCCTCTCCTGCCCCAGCACCAGCGTTATGTTCTATTCATTGCCTGCTCAATCCCACTGCAACAGGGCTGTCCTCTTGCTGTAAAGAGTCGTTGTAACCAGAGCAAAAATGAGAGAAATGTAACACTCCCTCAAGTTGTTATGGTAAAGGTAACTGGCAAATATTATCTATGAATTGCTGGATAACTTAAAGATGACTGTGTGACTGCCCTTCCCCAATGGCCACACCCCACCTTCCTTCCCTGCTGTTCCTCCTGGTTTCACCTTGCTTCCTGCAGGCAGCCACCTTGTCACACCACAGGATTTGCCTTGGAAATATCCCAGACTGCACCAAAGCCAGTCGACTTGTCTTTCTCAACAATATCTCAGAAAGCGAGGCTGTTGTGTTTGCCTGGCAGATAAGCACCTGTAAAGACAAGAGGGTGAGTCCTCCTCTTTCCTCTACAGCCTTCTTGCCCATCTCTGTTGTGCCACAAAAGGACCTTACAACTCCATTTTCAACCAGACACTCAGAAACGATCCTAGGGAATTGGCTTTTGTACTAGCTGATGAAAGGAAAGGGCAGAGAAAAGTGAAGGCAAGGGTTAGGATAGGGGGGAAAAGACAGGAATTTAGAAGGGGAATCTGAAGACTTCAGTGAGAATACATGAACCTCCAACTACAGGATGCGATAATGAACCTCAGGACCCTGTCTACCAGCGAAGTCCATGGTCGTTCTTTGAATATATCAGCTGCATCTCTCTCATGCCACATACCTCTGAGAAGGGGAGGGGAGAGAATTCCCACAATCCTGTGTTTCCTGCAAAGAGAAGGCACATGGGAAGGTCCCAGGACAGTGAAACAGCTCCTCTGTGGCTCGTTGTTTTTTTGGTTGTTTTTTTTTTTTCCCAGGTGTTGCAGATTGCTCCAGAGTCGGGGGTTGTGCAGCCTGGAGAGAGCATCCCCTGCTTCATCACACTGCGACCTTCAGGGAGTGCTTCCTTCTACAGCACAGATCTGGTGTGTGAGGTGAGACCCAAGAGGTACCTGTGTATTACCATCACCTGGGCATGTCACTGCAGTTCCCAAATGGCTGGCCCCAGCAGTCAGCTGCCTGCTGCTTCCAGCTGAAGGAATCCTTCTTTGCTCCATAATGCTGGCCAGCACTTCTCATTCCTGAAGATACTGAGCTTCATCTCTCCTGATGCTTTAAGCATCTCTCTGTCTGTGTGGCTCACTAGATGAGGTGTAATTGTGCAACATGTGGCTTTGTGAGTTGAACCCAGCTACTAGAAGTCACAGTTTGAATGGGAGTGGCTTTCAGTGGATCTCAGAGACTTAAATATCTGTAAAAAGCAAGTCTTGCTTCTTTAATATTAGTGGGGGCACAGACTTGCAGTAGTGTCCCTCTGGACACTTTCCAGGTGTCCTTTGGCAAGAGATTGTGTCTCCTCTGTATAAGTCTTGTAATAGCACTGTTCTCTTCCCTTCCTGCCACTGGAAGACATGGAAAGGCAGTGGGCTTCTGGCTGGGACCTCCTGGAAGGGAGGAATTGGTGACAGGCATGGACCAGAGCCAGAGACTGTGTTATTTGCAGCTCCTTTCTAGCTCTGCTCCCTCCAACCCTGATTTGCTTCATAGGTATACATCCAGGAGTCCCTGGTTCAGTATGAGAGGGACCTGCAGGAGTGGGAAAAGGAGAAGGACCGGCAGGCTGTGGAATTCACCATCACAGAGAAGGACCTTGGGACTAAGAAGAAGCCGAAGTCACCTGCAGGGGTAAGTGCTGCCAGAACTTTACACCAGCTTAGCTCAGCTCAGAAACAGCAGCCAGTGTCAACAAGAAACATTCTTTAAGAAAATCTAGGCAAGTTGATAAAAGGACATGGACTCTGATCTACTCAAGATCTCATAGCTGGTCTGTGGATACTGGAAAATGAGATCTTGGTTTCTAGCCAAGAATCACCTTACAAACTCTGAAATTGTTAATGATCATCTGAAATTTGGAAGTGCATGAGAAGCCTTAGGAAAAACAAAGCCAGTGGCTCTGGAAACGGATGGTTGGATTTTTAACCATGAATAAACACTGGAGAGAAATGTGTAACTACCAGTAAGAATGAGGCCCTAGTGAAGAATGGGAGGATGAGATCATTGACTCTCAGCTGGGACAAAGTGAAACAAAATCCTAGAGTCTTGTTCTGCTCCATATCTTTCCTACACGGCAATTTCTCTTCCTTCTTTCCCCCCACCCCTTTTCAGAGGTCATCAGGTTCTGCTGAGACAGAAAATCTTCCTGAATCCTCAGCTGTGATCAGGAAATATAAGGTAAGTCAGGCCTGTCTCACCCATAGTAGAATCAAACTGACGGCTTTAGAAAAGAGGCAGATGCTGGATATCACAGCATGGGAGCCTGGACAGAGAGCACAGCAGGATTTGTAGCTTCAAGGCTTTGGGAGACAGACTGTTTGGAGGAGCCAGAAGAATCAGACTGTCTGGCTGTGTCCTGTGGGCAGTAACTTTCCAGCTGAGGTGAATGGGAAGTGAAATTGGAACCAAATGTGCACCCATGACTGGAGAAAGGGGGAAAGGTTTTGAATAAGCAGAGAAGATGCACACGGGCAGGGCAGTTGGTACCTGGACTGGTTTCATGCTGGGGCCACAATGGAATGTGTGCCACGACAGAAAGCAGCAGGACCCTGGGGTGACATGGTGCAGACTTTGTCATCACTGCTAAAAGAGCTGTGCTCTGTGCTCGGGAGAAGCTGCAGGCAGGAACTGCCTTGATTTAAGTGCCCGGAAAGCTTTAAAGCTGAATTTGCCTGGTTCATCTCTGTTTCCCCTCAAGTTTGCACAACTGTGTGCACTGCTGGAAAAGACAGCAGTGGTGGCAAGGTGTGAGACAAGGTCCCAGTGAATGCTCTGCAGAACTGCCTGAGCCCAAAGGCAGAGCCACGCTGTGTCTACAGCCGTCAGCAGGACGTGCTGTGGGAATGATGGGGCTTGTGGAGAACCAGCTAACCTAAGATGTGGAAGGGTTAAGGGAAGCTGACATGAGGCTGGGCCTGAGCAGATTGACTCAGCTAGGAGACACAGCTTGTTATCTCAGGACTGCCACCATAGTAAGGCTGTAGCAGCGCTCCTGGAACCCTGCAGAGTGCCTCTGCATGCCCTGCACTGTCCTGTGTGAAGGTATCAGCTTGGGGCAGCTCTAGCTTGGACTGTCTGCCCTGTGCTGTTAGGTGTGACCAGTGATGCAGGTCAAGGCATTCACTGGGATGAACATAAGGGTGGTTGAGGAAAAGTAAAAACAGTTTCATTTAGTCCTCTAGGGTTTTAGGTCCTAGTGACAATTTGGAGCCTGCAATCACCTGCTGTGCCTGTGTCAGGAGCAGTGAAGGCCTCTGGCCTCATTCCCAGAGGCTAGACAGCTATGTCTCAAAGGTCATTGAAGTCCTGTGATGCCTGAAGGCTTCTCCACAGCTGGGTGGTGTTCTTCTGGCCCAGGCTTCTGGACGACTACTGCCCTAAGAAACTTCCCCCAAACTGGCTGCTGGTAATGCAACCCCAAACTGGCCCATGTAGTGTGGCTGGAGTCAGTTCCTGGTTTCCTTCCAGGCTCGGGGAACAATTTCCGCATACATTCCGGCACATCCCTTCTCCCACAGCACTCCCGGTGTGCTTGGAAGAGCAGAGATGATCTCCCGGAGTTCCAGGGATGGACCAGAGTACAACAACCCTGAGTGCCCTGGGGAGACCCTGAAGCCCCGCTGACACTTGGGGCTGGCATACTAGGCAGCGAAGAGAGAGCGGACCTGATTTCCAGCATGGCCACTCGCGCCTGATAGCGATACTGCAGTGCTAAGATCATTTTCACGCTGTCTCCTGTCCAGGATCTGGTGGCTCTGGCTGCTGGGCTTTCCAGTTCTCATGCCTGTGCTCACATCTACACCAGCCTACCTGTGGCCAAGGGAGCAACTAAGTACCTGCCATTTCTTTCTCTCCAACAGACATTACCCCCTATTAAAAACCACCCTATGCCCAATCTGCCAGCTGGACACTTTCAGAGGAGGCTGCTGTTGGACAAAGAAGCCAGCCAGGTGTGGGTCAAACCAGAGCCTCCCAAGCCCATCCTCTTACACCTTGGTGTGACAGCCAGGTCCTACACTATTGAGGACTTCTTCAGCAACTTCACCTCGGAGTTCCCCAAATATTTCTTGTCCCGGTAAGAGATCCAGCTTTTTGGATTGGCATCTTCATCTGAGGCAGGGCTGCCCATGCTGTGATATGCACTGAACTTGGAGCTCTGCTCTGCTCCTCTCTAGTGCCTCAGTATTAGGCAAGAGGTGCCTTGCTTTCCCCAGCATTAGCTGACATGACCTGTTTGTCTCCCTCCCTCAGAAGGGAGATACTGTCAGAGCTCAGTGCTCCTCTGTCACAAATGCAGCAGCTCCCACTCCTCCCCTGGTTCCCTGCACCACTCCCTGCTTGCCTGCAGTGCTGCTGCTCAGCCAGTGGGATGCAGGTCTTTGGTAGTTCAGTTCAGTAGTGCTGCCACTGATGGAACAACTCCTTCTTTCCCAGCCCCTTCAGCAACTTGGAGAGCAAGTTTGTGGATGGGAGTAGGGACAGAGACAGGATGGACATGAACCCCAAATGGCTGTCCCTGGCTGCTGCTTCCAAACAGGAGTTGCAGATACTGACTGACATACTCACAGGTGTCATCAGGTGCGTGCGTGTCCCTTCACCCTCACCTGGTTTGGAGCCCCTGTCCTCCAGGGGAGTGCATGCAGCATGGCCAGCCCTCTGCCAATCCAGAGGAGTCTGTGCACTCCTGCTGCACCAGAACAGGGGGATCCAGCCTGCCAAAGGCTGCCCTGGGGACTATGAGCTCAGGAGTCCTGGTGTGACAGTCAAAGGCAGAGTCTTGCTCCCCAGCTAGGGGCTGGGCCCATCTCTGCATAGTGAACAGTGTCACTGCCCAGGAACCAGCGCACTCTGCCTGCCATGATCTTGGGAACAGGCTGCATTGGGATTCACCTATTTTGTCTGTCACCTGCAGAAATGTAAAGAACCAGTGCTGGGGAGGCAAAGGTAGTTTCCTTAGCTCAAGCCATCTTGCTGCCTCCCTTAGGCCCAGAAAGCAAGAAGGGACAGACTAAACATTGACATCAGTCAGGGTTTTCCTCTGATTTGTACTGTCTTGTAATCCTCTGGGGTCATACAGATACCTGATTTGCTGGGACTCATCCCTTATTTTCCTCCTCCCAGAGGCCTCTTGGAGAACACCCAGTTCTATGACGCAGTGAGAAGAAGCCTGGATGAGCCCATTCCATATTTCTCCCAGTTCCAGTGTGCAGAATTAGCAGAGCTCCGGGACAGGAGACAGTGCTCCATGGTCTCCTCCAGGGTCTCTGCTTCGCCAGATCTTTACCCTGAGAAGGATGGAGAGAGGGAAGAAATGCGGCAGGAAACCTCTCCCAACAATGATTTGCTGGAGTCTTGGGAGATTTTTCACCATGAGCAGTTGAGGGAGCAGAAGGAGATGATGAGCAGGTGAGGAAGAGCTTGCACATAAAAGGCAAGAGCTGCACAGGCAGGAAAGCCATGGCAGCACACTGCCTGGCCAGAAACCCATTTCTCCTTCAGCCCTGCGGCATTTCTGCTGCGGTGTTCTGTGTGGGAATCGATGCTAGCCCACCTAGCCACCCTCTCCCGAGTGTGGTTTGTGAAGAGTGCAGGTTTGCTGTGTCTTGGGCTTGAGCCGTGGGCCGTGCCAGGATGCTGGTAGTGACTGAAGTCTGCTTTACGCTCGAATAGTCCTGACGGTATTAGACATTAGAGTGCAGTGTGTGCTTACCTTACCTTTTATTTTCACTGCAGTATTTCATCCCCTTGCATTTGCTGTGGCTACTCCCTTGCACACTGCTACAGGCCACAAGCATATGCACAAATACTAACTACAGCACAGCTCGGAGGGAGAAACCAGTAAAACCACAGTCACCCAGCTCTGTCCGAGGTCAGGGCCTGACGCCAGCTGGTGGCAGTTCTGGGAGAAGGGTCAGCACCCCGTTGCTCAAATCTTTGGTTCATTGGCCTCAGTGTGTAGGAAATGGTGTGTGCTCCACTGCTGTGCCTGATGTGTCCTGGGAGGAGTCACAGCAAGCAGTTGGCCTTATCTGCTTTCTGATAGCTGTCCTCTGCCTGTACTTTTGCCCCTCCAGGCAGCTGGCCTTTGGGAACCTGGTGGAGCTGGTGCTGGAAAACACACTGCAGAATATCCTGATCGAAGCCAGCCGTGGGGAGGTGGTGCTGACAGCCCGGCCCAGGGTCATTGCTCTACCCCCCAGCCCTTCCCGAAGGTAGCAGAGTGTATCTGTGCTGTGGCAAGGGACAGGACCTGTCCTTAATATGTCAGGCTGAAGCACAGCCCATTTTCTAGACCACGTGGATTAGCTGGATCACTGCCTATCAATGCCAAGGCTGCCTGTGCAAAAGGGGGAATCTACTCCCAAAGCCTCTGCCCCCTCTTGGCTTGTCCTGAGCCACAGAGCAGAGGGGGTAATGCTACAGCCTTTCTGTGGACCCAAGACTATCATGCAGCTCTGGGGCAGGGCCCTGTGAGTGGACGGCTGGCAGAAGGGGCTGGTCTGAGGCACTGGAGCTCAGCACAAGGAGCGTCTCTTGGGAAAAGGTGTCAAGGAGCAGGCAGCACAGCCTCTGACAGCAGAAAGGGGGCAAAGCTTTCGTAGTCCAAGATGGTGTGGGATCTAGTTAGGTTGAGGGAATGGCCACCGGTCGGGAGGCAGATTTGGGGCTGAGGGCAAAGCATGAGGATTTGCCCCAGCTTGGGGAGAAGCGCAGGGAGATGGGATTGAGGGAGGATGGGAGAGGGTTGTTGGATGGAGATGTCATCTCCAGAGCTGCAGGACTCTTGTCTAGATAGACGATGGGTGTTCCCCATGATCCCTCAGGGAGGGATGATTGCCTGGGGGGAGGTGGCAGCAGGCTGCGCTCTCCCTACCCCAAAACCAATCTTTTCTTCTTCAGAATCACCAATCCAGCACCCCCACCCTCAAGAGCATAGCTGCTGGGCACTGTGCTGCTTGAGCTCTTCAAGCACATCAACTGTCTCCACTCTTCATCCTGTCCCTGTGATGTCCAGAGCAACTCTGATCCTCCCACACCATGACCTGAGCTCAGCATGCTGGCTGCCTCTGAGGAGGTATGTCCTGATTATGTCCTCAGCTCCAATTTGAATCCTCTGGCAACTCCACAGCAGAGTTCATGAGATCTCCTCTCTGTGGCTGGCCACATCATCAGAGAAGAACCTCCCTGTGCTACAGGGAGCATATGGACAACCTCTGTGACTGTTCCCACTGTCCCCAGTCTGTACCAGCTGGGAGAGGAGTGGAATCTGCTTTGAAATGTAGCTGAGGAAGGACTGACAGCTGGGCATTGAGGTGCTGAGCCCCTGCCGACATCAGTAGGACGCAGGTACTGAATCCTCCTCCCCTCCTTGCTCCAGTGGCTGCTGCAGGTCCCACGCACAGTGACCCAGCCCAAGAGAGCAGCTGCAGCACCATCTAGCACACTCGGCAGCCCAATAAAAGGAGCTTGGCCTCTGGGCACACAGACACCGGCGTGTAACATATGTAATCGATGCATCTGGGTTTGGGAGCACCCTGGACAAGCTCTCCCCTTTTCAGACTGCAAGGCTGTCACCTGGGGAAGGGGATGCCTTGAGCCTTGGCCAGGCATAGGGGTCTGGCAGGCTGCGGAGGGTGCCACTGGGAAGGAGCGGGGTTTGTCACAGCCGGGAGGTGGCAGTGTTAGTTGTGAGAAATCCCGGGAGCCAGCGCGGAGCTGTGGCTGGTGCTGGGCACYGGCTGCCGGCTCCCTGGCAGAGGCTGCAGGCCGGCTGTGCTAGGCAGCAGGGCTGGGTTTGCAGCATCTCCCCTCTTCTGCAGCCCTGCTACGGGCTCTGCTACACAGGGCTCACCCAGCCACCCTGCTCTGGTGGGGATGCAGCTGGTGTCCCCCTCCAAACCCTCCTGCCCTGGGTTCCCAGTGCCAGTGCCCAGACAAGACTGGAGCTGCACCTTCTCCCCTTGCAGCCCAAGAGAAGACCGTGCACGAGGAGCTGTGGAGGGCTTTCGCCCTGCTCGGCAGAGGGCAGATGCCTGCTGTGCCCAGGGGTGCTGCAGCTCACCCAGCACCACCCCAGCACTCCACTCTGTGCAGGAGCCCTGTGTGCGTAACCGTTACTAAGCCCCAGGGACGAGCTGTTCCTGTTGTCAGAGAGACAGCAAAGGCACTGCCAGCTCCTGAGCTCAGCCTGGGTGCCTGGGGCCTTCACGTGGGTCCTGGATCCTTCTCATGAGAAGTGCAGACCCTCTCCTCCCTCCCCAAGGCACTCTGGGTGCCAGGTCTCCTACGTCACAGCAGCTTTTCTGTCTTCTGGGCTTTGGCTGGCGCCGAACAGGCAGCAATGGGGTACCACCTCCTTCCTCCCCAGCTCAAGGCAGCAGCAGGGCCTAGCTGTTCAGTCCAGTTGGGGTGACTCTGCCTGGTCCAGGCTCCTGACTAGGCTTTGCTCACTGTAGATGCTCTGTAGTCCTGTGACAGGCTTCCCAAATGGGTAACACAGGCAGGGGCAGGAGCGTCATCATTGTCCTAAAGCAGGTTGAATCCAGCTGCCTGCAGGAGCCCAAGGGCAGCCTGGAGCAGCAGAGACAGGGTCAGTGACTTTGTCCTTCCTCAGACCTGCTGCATGATCTGATGCTCTCTGGACCACGTCACCGTTAACTCCTCTGCCTTGTGGGACAGATGGGTCAACGTGGGAAATGCTGTGTGTGAGTCTGGTGTAACACCCAAGACCGAATGGATGGAGCCCGAGTGCAGACACGTGTGCAGGGAAATTTTTTTTTTTTTGTCATTAAAGCTCCTATCCTCCCCACTCTCCCGTGCTGAACACAGCCTGGACCTGGAAGAAACGGAACTCACACTGTACTTGCCTGTTGGAGCACTAGCAGAGGTAAATTCACTTCTCTGATTAGCGTCTCTCTAGTAGGAGAGAGCCCTGAGACAGTGCCTTCAGCAACGAGTGAGTCAGGGAACAAGAGGTTTGAGAGCTACCTACACATCTGAGAGAGAAATCTTTCTTCCCTTGACTCTTTGCAGGGGGTGTGAGATGGTAGTGTGTCACCTCTATTCTAGGTCTTCTCTGGTGCCTGTCAACCAGAATCACTCAGCATGCACTAAGCAAAGCCATTAGCAGCTGTCACACACTTTTCTTCTTTTATCCTCATTCTAAGTTAAAAATACACCAGGGACAGCCCCTTTCCCAGGTTGGGGAAATTCCTGCTTCCTCTTCTCAAGCTGGAAACTAGACCCTGGCCCTGGTTTTGGAAAACACTCGCATGTGTGACCAAGCCACACCGCTGTCCCTTTGGGAAAGGAAGTGGGAGAGAGCAGCACCCTAAGGCACTGCTCGGGGTGAGCTCTGCAGAGTGGGGAGCTACAGCAATGCGCTTACCCGGGGGCTTCAGTGTTCCCTGCTGCTCCTCCCCACACTTGGGTCTTGGGGGCAGTGGTGAGGTGAAGGGTGGGCAGACGTGCAGTGCTGGCAGGGAGGACTTGTCCCTTAGCAAGAGGCCGTGTTGCTACCCACTGCCAAGGGTGAAGGCAAGGAACCGTGGGACTGTAGTAGAGCCAGACCCACAGCCCAGCTCCCAGAAGCGGGGAGAAGCCCTGTCTCTCCTAACCACATTTGGATCTCAGGCAAGAGGAAGTCTGAGCTTGTTGTACTGGCTTCCAGGGCTAGATTTGACCCCTGCCCCACACCAGCCACGTTTCTAATGCACATCTCTGTAATGGAGATATTGTAGATACGGGTCCTGCTCCTTCCCACTGGTGTTCGGGTGGTGAAGGGTGATGTTCCCATGGGGCTGGGGTTGGTGGCCAGGCCAGCCAGGACAGGCTGCCGGCAGGTATAGGGCCAGCGTGAGGATGGCTGAGCGTGAGCTTGGCAAGCTAATGGGGCTCCCCTCCTCCTTATGCTAGTTATCAGGAGCGCTCAGTCATCAGGCAGTTAATGCAACACACAACAGGCCTTTTCTTCTTGGCTGTTAGTCCTGGCTCCTAGGGAGGGGTGAAATGGCCTTGGGGCAGGTGGGCAACAGAAGCTATCCTGAATCCCATTAAAACATTTAACACCTGCTGAATCGTGCCATTGTCTGGGAGATAAAGGGAAGGGAACAAAGCGGCTCTTGGTCTTCCCTGCCAGTGTGTCTGCAAGGCTCTGCTGTCCCATTGCAGCTGGGGAGCCTGAATCCCCTGCAAAGACCCACTTGGTGTGGCTCTGTGTCGATGTGGGGAAGGTGGCAGTGTTAGGGGACAGTCCCCTGGGCGCCCTGCTGCAGGTGTGCACAGCCCCTGGTTGGAATCAGCGCCTTCTCCCCCCGTACTGAGTATTAGGTAGGAACCTGGAAAGGTCCTGCCCCCACTATCCTGCAGTGTCTGTGCAGGCAGGGCAAAGTCTGGAGAGCAAAAACGTGAAGGTGATCCTCCCAAAACCCTTGGCAGAGCTGGGCAGAGATCCTTCACCCCTGGCCTCCCATGTCTGAGATAGCGGGCTTTGCTGGCTCAGCTGTGTTGCTTTGGTACTTGGGAATGGGGACTTTTTAGTCCATGCTCACGTCAGGCCAGGGCACAATGGTGGCTCCTGRTGGACAGGAGAGGTGCTCTGATGTGAGCTAGTCAGTCCTCACAGGACAGTGAGGCAGCACAAACCCATGGCTGCTGTGAGAGGAGGCTGAGCCTGCCTCTGTCGGGGCCAGCCCTGTAGAGTGCATAAGCAGGGGCCTGGTCCCAGCGCTGCCTGCCTGCCAGGGAAGGGCGCATGCCGGTAGATGCTACCCTGGAGATGCCAGGGCCAGGGCAGGTGGAAGATGTTCCCCGGGATGGCTATCCAGTGCAGGGCACTCTGCAAGCTCAAGGGACCCACTGTTCTCCTGTTTTCCATAGGGCAGCCCTGCAAGGGCAGTCTTTGCTATTATTTGGTGTGTGGTGGGGGCCTGCCCTTGCAGGAGAGAGGTTGGGGTGAGAAAGCATCTCTGGCAGAGCACATAGCACTGCCTTGGAGAGGTCTGCTGGAGCTACAGCAGCAACAGTGTGGTGTTTGGCTTCTCCGGAAAGGCAGGGCAGCCAGGCAGCCTACGCCAGGAGCTGCTGCTCTGCTCTGCTGGTACGTGGCCTAAAAGGGAGAGGCGAGAGTCCTGCCCAGCACATTTCCCACACTGGGAAAGGAGAAGTGGGCAAGCCTGAGTGTCAGGGCCTGTATAGTGTCAAAAGTGAGAGGGAACATCACATTTCCTCTTAGCACCACAACCCAGGGCAGCAGTGGTTCTGCATTTCTTTTGCTGGCAAAACTACTGGAAAAGAGGATCAGGGTGACCAAGGCCAGCAAGTTGGCATCACTCCAGCTCATTCCTGTGCCAGGCTCTGCTGGGCTGGGAGCCTGCAGGACCCCAGCCCCAGAGCCAGCAGCAGGCAGGAGGGATGGATCCTGCCTTTCAAAATCCTGACTCTGAGAGGGACAAGTCTCTAAGGAAGAAGAGTTGGGTGGCAGTAGCTGATCTGCAACTATCCACTTACATTTCGGAATCCACTGGAAGCACACTCTGGCGCTGGAAAGGACAGTGGTGGCAGTTTCTAAAGCACACCCAGGAGCAGGATATCTGCAGGTGTCCACCGTCAGGGTTAAAGCAGCATTACCCCCTTCCCCACCCACAAACACACCCATCTACACAAACAAACACGCCAGTGCACTTGCACAAAGGAGCTTCTCCTGCCACCACAGCTGCACTTCATGCTCTGTTATCCAGGGAGCTGCGGGTGCCAGAGTAACCCAGAGAGATAGCCCAGCTCCTGCTGGCTCTGGCTGAGATCAGCTGAGGACTGTCAGGGCTGAGTAGCATGGCTGGGTGCTACAGGAGTGTGTCTAAACTTCTCCTGGTCCCCATGGGCTCTGCACGCTGCCCCCAGAGCCAGCATGGGGGTGTCTGCACCGGTTACCCTGCTGGGTAGTGACACAGCCGGGATGCGGGAGAGTGGTGTGACTCTGGGATGCAGTGACCCCACGGGAAGGCATGTGCACATGGAGTGAAACACATCCTGTTCTTGCGGCTGCGTTGGGAGAGCTGGCTCCTGGCCCATGCGGCCGTGCTGGAAACACTCCCAAAGAGAGCGAGCAGAGGTAGTTTTGTCAAGCTCTGCTTTGCTGCCCAGCTCAAAGGTCTGTGGGCTCCTGTCAATGAAGTGTGCATCGCCCTGATGTGCCCAAGGTGTCTTCAGCATGAGTGGGGGGATTGGGATGGGGGCAAGGGGCTCCTTGCCTTCACCGGCACTCGGTGTCAGGCTGCTTAGGATAGGCAGTAGCTTTGCTTTCCAGCCCTGGGACCTTACCAGTCCCTCACCTTTCAGCAGCCCAAAGCATTGCAAGCAAGCAGCCCCCACCCCAGAGCTGCCCAGGGAGGGTAGCCCCACACCTGCCTCCCCTGGCCCCCCGCTCTCCCCTCACCCCCAGCTGCAAAGTGAGCCAGGCAGGTGGGTGGAAAAGTGACAGCTGGTGTTGTTCCAGTGCAGGTTAATGAATGTCTCCTCCTCTCCCCCCCCCACCTCCTCCTCCCCACCGCCCGCCCCAGCACCCAGGCTCCTGGCTCCTATCAGCCCATCAGGCTCCCATTAACAAAGGCAGCCCTGGAGAGTTTGCATAGAGACCTGCTCTGCCTCTAATCTAGGTGGGCTAATCGCCTCCCTTGCCCAGCCTGCCTTCCCTGGGTCAATATTTGCTCTGAGCAAACACAGAGCCGTGACAGGTGTGCTGGGGAGAAGGCTCGCCGCCGCCAGCCCAGCCCTCTCGCCTGTCTCTGCTCAGTCACATCTCTCCGGCCCCCCGATCACCGGCCAGCCAGCGCTATTTTTATCAGGGCTATAAAAGCCCCATCCAGCCAGCGTCACCCTCATTTTCTGCTCGTGAGCCGGTGGGGGAAGGTGAAGCCGCTCACCTGCCAGCTGCCAGCGTGTCACCGGAGCCAGGTGAGGTGCTGTAGCCCAGCACTCCTGGGCCGGGGTCCTGCCTGCCTGGCTGGGAGCAGGGTGCTGGGCGTGGGGGACACCCTGGGGGCTCCCCTGGGACAAGCACCGGGAGCCCGGTGGCACCCCCGAACTCCCGGAGCGAAGGGGATGGGCTTGGGGGACAGCGTCCCGGCTGTCCCTTTCCCTTAACTCTTCCCTTCTCTCTTACCTGTATTTTCTGATCCTTTCTATTCCCCTCCCCTCCTTCATTTACTTTCTTTCTTTCTTCCTTCCTTACTTACTTCCCTGTTTTGTTACCCTCCCTCCCCACCCTGCCGTGCCAGTTTAACCCGCCCCTGCTCTGTTTGGCTTTCCCAGGCAGCAGGTGTCAAGCATCCAACCTTCCGGACTTTACCCCCGGAGGAGCTGGTTTGGAGCAGCGGGTGCAGCAAGGACACCGGCTCCCAGCCTGGAGGGACCTGGCTTGGGAGGAAGGATGGGGAAGGGGCTGCCGACAGCCCACGGCAGAGCACCCCTCCAGCCCACGCCGTCTGAGCCCGGAACAACTCTGCACTTGCCTGGCGTCGAGCCCCACGTGCAAGACCTGACCTGAACGTTTTGTTCGTTCGGCTCGCGTTAGGCAGGTCCAGCCCGTCTGCAAGCATGCGGCTGGCGCGCACACGTGCCACACCACCCACACACCGCTGCAGCGTGTCCCRTGCACCTGTCACCTGCAGCCCACGTAGGGAGCACACGCTTGCTTGCAACTCATGCAGGACATGCTGGTTTGCAGCATGCATGCCAGGACGAACATACAGCCCGTGTGCGGAGCGCACAAGGGACGTGCACACAACACACAATCTTCACCCAAACACATGCGTGCAGCATATGACCTGTGCGTGGCACATGCATGAAGCAATGGACAGGCAGTGCACACGATACAATCTGCACGCAGCATGCACGAACGCCATGGGACCTGCACATGTATGGGACATAGGACCCATGTGGCATTGCTGCACATGGCATTTCCGACAGCTTTGCAGGCTGTGATGTGCAGGACCCACGTCCATGTGCCCATGGCATGACAGGCACGTCTAACACGCTAGGCACACGGATCCCACTTGCGTGGCTGACCGCTGCCTGCAGCACCTTGCTGGAGAAGGGCAGCCTGGCCCTTGCGCCCCGGCAGCGCTGCAGAGCTGTGGCAGGTGCGGGGAGCTGGCAGCACTGCCCTGCCCTAGCACAGCCCTGGCCCAGGGTGGAGCTCGCTGGGCTCTGCCAAACGCGCAGGTAGGTCTCAATGGTCTGCTGCCACCAAGGGAGCTTTAGCTGCTGACACAGTGCAGGCAGTGGGGGGGAGGGCAGGAGCAGGCAGAGGGGAGCAGGGCAGAGGATGGGGGGGTGTTGCATCCTCTCCCGCACACCTCTGCCCAGGTTTGCTCCCAGAAGCTGCACTTCCCAGCCCTTCCAGGGTCCGTCTGCCTGTGCACTGGGCTGCCCTGGGCAAGTGTTGCCTGCTGCTCACCCTCACCCTGTGGGCCAGGTACCAGCTCCTGCTGGAGGCAATACCCCTGTCCATGCTTGCTGTGGAAGGGTATGGGGGTTGGATCTGACAAGCTGGGGGGTCTCTTCCAGGACAGCCCTGCCCACTGCCTGCCCTGCTCTCAAAGTGCAGGGACAGTGCTTGACCCGGACTCCTGTCCCATCCCGGGTACTGTTCCATCCCCGTTCCCTCCTGCCAGCACAGAAACATTCAGAGCCCGGGGCTGCTCCTAGCCCCATGGAGAGAGCAGGGAGTCCTGGAGAGCTAGGAGATGGGACAGCAATGGACCTGCTTTCCTCCCACGCCAGGAGGTTGTCTGGGGGGTGCAAAATGCCCCACATCTCCCTGCCTGGCCATGTCTGCAATTTCTCTGACAGCCCCAAGCATGCTCCTGCCCTGTCCTAGGGATGCTGCTCCCGGGCGTTCCCCGGCAGGCACAGGCGCTTCTCTTGTAGCACAGGATCCAGCTCTGGCCCTGCCATGCTCAGCGATGCTCTGAGTTTACAGGTGGGTCCCGAGCCCTTCCTGCAGCCTCTCCACAAACACCGCAAAGGCTGAGCCCAGCCCCACATTGTGGATGGAGGAGAGGCTGGAGGTGAAGGAGCCCAGGAGTGTGCCAAGGGACAGGACGATTCCTGCTGCTTTCCCTCACCCGCATCCAATCCATGCGCAGGACAAGGCTCAGCAGCCCCTCCCCTGGAGCAGGAGAGTCCTGCTCCCTCCCTGGGATGCCCCTGCAAGGGATGGAGATAAGGCACCTCCTGGGTTCCCTGCCTGGGCAGAGGCTTGGAAGGTTTCCAACAGGTGATGTGGGAAAGCACCAAAATCAAAGAGCATCTCCAGGGGTTCTGAGCTCCTCACGTCTCTCCAGAGCCAAATGCCCATACTAGGCTGGGAACAGCCACCACACGGTGTGGTGACTGGCCATCACGGTGGCCACAGGCCCCTTTGGGCCATGTCTCTGGGCTCTGTGTCCTGCCACCAAGGCTGGCAAAGTTGAAAAGCTGAGAAAGCACAACACATCCCCCGATACGCATAACCCCCTGCAGCCGCCCGCTCAGGCTGGGATCAAACAGAGCACGATTAATAACGCTGAGCAAAGCCAGACCCTGCTGCCCATGCTGCTCCAGCTGCTGCACGTGCGTCCCCGCGGGGGCAGAGCCCGGCGGAGATGGTATCTGGCAGAGCAGGGCTGCAGGGATGCTGCCCGGCTGCCTCGCTCTCCCTCAGTGACTCCACGCACTGCTGGGCTGCCTTGTGCCCTAGCACAGCCCTGCACCCTGTGGCACCCGTGTTGCACCCTGTAGATAGCCCAGATGCTCCAGAAAAGCATTTTTTTGGCTTTTCAGGGTATCCGGGCAGCAGCCAGGGAGCCAGACCCTGCGCTGGCACCAGCAGCAGGTCTGTGCGCAGGGCAGTGTGTGTGTCCCAGGAGGAGAAGGGGACAGCCGCAAGCGGCAGCACTAGAAATTGCCCCCCACCCCCGCCATCTTCCCAGCCTGCTCTCCMTGTCCCAGCTCTGCCAGCCCAGTGGCACTGGGAAGCCGTGACACCCTTCAAAGCTGGGGCTGGCCCTGGGAAGCCACATTGCCCTACAGGCTGTGTTGGCTGGGGAATGGCCCTTTGGCAGGGTTTGCACCCAAGGGTGAGCTGATCCCCAAGCTGGGCAGAGCCAGGGACTTTAAACACCCACGTCTCCCACGTCAGAGCCAGCACCGGTGCCAAGAGCTGTGCCAGGCTGGCAGGGGACGAGGCGCAGGGGGGTGCTGCTGCCTGCGCTGTGCGGTGCTGTCCCCCCACCCCCTGGGTCCTGCATGGCCATCTGCATGGTACTGGGGACCCGGGGTCCTGGGCTGGGGATTTGCATGGTGCAGCTCTGCACGGGAAAGATTTGCATGGGGARGGCAGGGTGCAGGAGGAGCGCTGGGGAGGCATGAGTGCCCGTGTCTGCATTTGCATATAGGTGTAGTTGCATTCAGGTGTGTGTGCATATATGTATGCGTGTGCATTTGCATATATGTGTTTATGTGTGTGCATCTGTGTGCATGGCTGTGCACRCGTGTGTGCGCCCTCCCTGGGTTGGGCAGGCAGTGAGGAGCTGGTGCATCTTGCTGCTGCATTCACTGCCCTGTGTGTGCATGCGTGCATGTGTGCATGTGTGTGTGTGTCCTCCTGCTGAGCTAAACATGTGCACTGGCCATGCCCCTGCCACGCTTGCTGCTCCATGTCCTGGTGCGTGTGCATTGTATGAAGGTGTGGGTTTGAGCAGAGGCATGCACTGTTGCTGGCTGCCTGCGGGGTGTTGCCTGTGGGCTGCGTGTCCTGCCCAGCCCGGATGGGGTGTGCCATCCCGCGGCAGGCACTGCTTTGCCGCAGGATGTGGCAGAGGCAGCTGGTTAACCTCTGCACCCCCGCGCCCTGGGGGAATCAGCCCAGGGAGCTGCTGCTGCACACAGGGCTGTGTGGGCACCCCAGGGGCTGAGCACCAGGGTTGTGTGGGCACCCCTAGACCCCAGCTGTCCCCCACCCAGCCTATTTGCCATGGCTTTGTTGTGCCTGGAGGAGATGCCTAGGCTGAGCAGGGGCTCCCTGTCCCTGAAGGTCACTCTGTCCCAGCACCGCTGCAGGTACCCAGCCAGCTTGCACAAGGAGACTGAGGCTGCTTGTGTCCCTGGGGCTGGGCTAATGTTGGAGGCCAGGGTGTTGCTGAGCACCCCGGTGTTGCTGAGCACCCCCTGGCTGTCTCCAGCCCCCCAGCCTGCTCCTGGCCAAGGCAAGGACCGGGGCAGGGAGCATAAGGGACTGTCCCGGCTCCATGCTGGGGTCCTGCACTCCCCGTGCTGGGCTGTAGCTTCAGACACCACCCCCAGGCAATGGGTCCATCCCACACATTCCCCCCCAACTCGAGACCATGGGGAGAGGCAGCCTTCAGCCCAGCTGGCTCTAGGACAAGCTTATTGCTATTTGGCAGGCAGGGTGGAGGGGAGAGGTGGGTCCCAGGCAAGGAGCTGCATCCTGCCATGGTGAAACAACAGGCAGCTCTGCCCACCCCCAGCCCATTCCTGGCCGTGGGGAGCATCGGGCACAGGGTGGGTACAGCCTGGCATCCTCCCGCCTGCACCCACAGGCCACTGGGGTGAGGGGACAGTTTTTTCCATTGCCCCAGGAAAGGGCTCTGAACCCCCAGGAGTGAAGAGGATAAGGGGGGGGCCTGCTGAAGGACTCAAGGTGCTGGGGGGAAAAACCCAGAGCTCACACTAGTCCTGCATCTCAGAGTGCTTCAGCCCCATCCTTCCATGGGGCCTCTGGGGAAGGGGTGAGTGATGGGGCTCCCCTCTCCCGGGCCAGGCGGTGGTCCCGGGAAGCATGTGGGCAGCCTGCCCAGGGGATGGACATTGAGCAGGGTGCCAGGGCCGCTGCTCCTGGCCCAGCTGTTGCCGGCTTCGGGAGCCCCGAGGCAGGATGTTCTGTTCTTGCCGCAGCACCTGGCTCGTCCCCCGCCTGTGCTGCCTCCTCAGAGCTGCTGGAGGAGGGAAGCTGCCGCTGCCAGGCTTTTTGCTGCCTCCTGGATGAGCGTCACCCTGGCTTGGGGCACCTGGCACTACAGATGTTGCCAACAGAGGAGTGGGGGAGCACCGGGGTGGAGTGGGACCTTGGCCAGGCACTGGCTGAGCTGGCATCCCCTGGCTGTGGGGCTGAAGGAGCTAGGGAGGGGAAGGTCCAAGGACCACCCCACCCCCACCACCCAGCCCTGTCCTTACACTCTGCACCCCCATGGCAATACTCCAGGTGCTATAGGTAAAGCTAGGACCTGGGAAGCTGTGCTCCCCCTGTGGTGCCCCTCCAAATATGATATGATGCACTGAAGGAAATGCACCTGCAACTGCATCCAGCACGGGCTGGGTGTGGGGTTGGACATGTTCCCCCTGTCTCCATCACCACTCCCCTGGGACTGGTCTGCACTGGGCACTGTGTGGGGACCAGCATTTTTCTCCAGGACGCTGTAGCTATGGGGTGTCCTAGGGGTGCCAGGCTGGGGTCATCTGGGGTAACAGGCAGGAGGTCGCAGTGGCTGGCACCAGCGGGCTCCATTTCAGGTCAGGATCTGGACCCGAGAACCAGACACCAGCTCCTCTGCCCCGGTGCCTGGCATCCCCATCTGGGTAGGGTATGATGGATGTGGGGGGGGACACCTGAGGCTACAAGGGACCTGCCACCCTGGGGCCCTTTTTGGAGCAGCCTGGCTGGGTTTTGTCCCACTGTCAGTCCCATACTGGGGCTGGGCCAGCCTGGGGACGCAGCAGTTCCACCTGCTCACATCCAGGCTGTAATCCACAGGCAGGAGGTGAGCAGCTGGCGGAGCCTCCCTGACCTTCAGGTGGGATTAGTCCCCATGGGAACAGTGGGGAGCAGGCAGGTGAGGCCACGGCTCCCCCGGCAGCTCCTGGGGACTGAGCAAGGCTGGCAGACCCAGGGGACGGAGCACACCCCCACGCCGGGGACAGCCCGCAGCCAGGGCCAGGCAGGGGCCACGCAGGGCAGGTCCTGGATGGGTGGCAGGGGGTGAACATGTGTCCCTGGGAGTATCCTTGTCTTGGTGGGTCTTTGCAGGTACATCTCTGGAGCTGTGGGTGCCACAGGGCAGAGTGGGCACCCACGGTCCCACAGGGAGGGGGTGAGCAGCGTGCCCGGGGGTGGCCAGGGTGCYGGTGGGGGCAGCAGGTGGGCAGGTCTGGAGAGCTGGTCCCAGCGGGTGATACTGGTGGCTGGCTGAGGGCCACAGGTGCATGGGGAGAGCGGAGGCTGGGGTGAGGGGTGCTGCATGGAAGACCACCTCAGCAGGCTGTTTGCAAAACCCAGCTATGAGCACTGCAAGTGGCTGTGCCCTCACCCTTCTCTGGCCATTGGTGATGGTACCCAGAGACCAGTCAGCATCTTAGTCCCCAGTTCCCATCAGGGTTCCTCTCGCACTGTCTGCTCACCCTGAGGACTCATCCTGCCCTGGGTGCAGCAGGAGTTGGGGCAGGTACCCGCCAAGCTCTGCCCCGGGGGAGCTCGAGTGCCTGCGACCTCTCCGGGCATGGAACGGCTGGCAGCCAGCGGCGTGCGTGTGTGCCTGTGTGGGAGCTAATCCCGGCAACATCTGCCAGGCTGTTTGCGATCCCGGGAGTTTCCGGCTGCGGGGAGGGGATGGCCGGGTGCGCGGGGGACATGTGCGTGAGGGGCGGCTGGCGTGTGCCAGGGCTCCCTGTGCAAGGCAGCACCTGTGCAAGGAGGCTTCTGCAGCAGGTATGTGCCTGCACACGTGTGTCCTCTGTGGCCAGCAAGGCCCCAGGAGGGGACAAGTGGCATTGGGGACCCCAGCAAGCCCCTCAGCTCTGGGATTTGGGGACCCAGCAGGTAGAAGTAGGGGTTTTGGCTGGGATTTACCAATCCTGGTGTGGCCATGTTCAGAGCAGCCCCGAAGGGGAGACGCTTGGGGAGGGAAGGTGGGTATTTGCATCCTTGCCGAGGAGGATGATTTCCCAGGGAAAGGAGGCTGGGGGAGAAAGAGGAGGAAAAAGGAGCAGTGGGGCTGGGTGGGGGGAATGACACACTGCCCCTGATCTAATCAGCCAGACCCTGCAAATAAAARCCACCTGTTTTGGCCCTGGCAGCAGGAAGCCATCCCCAGAACAAACAGAGCACCAGGCAACTGGGAGAAAGATAAACAGGGGCCGGCATCAGCTCCATCTGCTCCTGCTTGGCCCAGTCCCTGGACCTCCAGCCCCTTGGGGTGACAGTGCAGCCCCCAGCGGGGTTGGAGGCAAGGAGAGAGGGGCTAGCAGGGCTCGGGGGGGTGGCCAGGGCTCAGCCCATGGCGTCAGCCAGACGCAGGACCGCACACAACTGTGCTGGCCTGGTCAGCTAGCCCTGATACTCATAACAGCAGTGGGAAAGACAGTGTGCTGCCATGAGCCCCAGATGTGTCCCAGATGTGGCATCAGCATCAGGATACCCGGGCAGCACCTGCCTCACCTCCCTCGGGGCTGCCTCTCAGCCTGCTTAGCTTCCCAAGCCGTGCACCATCCCGGGACCAGTGCCTGCACAAGGCATGGGGTATAACCCCATGGCCAGGGACCACGGATGGCATGGTCTGAGCTTGGCATGGAGCACTTGGGCGACCCGGTCCTCCCACCGTGCCCTGGGGCTGCCAGCCACCCGCGCTGTGCCCGGTGGCACGGAGAAACCTGATCTGTTTTGCTAGCGCAGGGAACAGGCTGAGCTGGGAGAGACGCGGGGCCCTTATTAAATTAGCCTATGCAGGAGGCCCTGGGTGAGCACTAACCAGCTCCCAGAACCAATATTAGCAGCTGCCCTTGAGCAGAGTCGCTGCCTGCCCCTCCACCAGCCTCCCCCTGCCCGTGTCCCCAGCCGCGCAGGTGTGGCTGGGGGCTGGCAGGGGACCCAGCCACGGGGATCCTGGCTGGTGACAGGGACTGCCCAGAGGTGCTGGGAAATGCCCTGGGGAGGCCAGGCTAAGTCAGCATCCTGGGGTGCAGCAGGAAAGGGCCCTCGGCACGGCCCCTCATGGGTGACCCCCCTGATCCACTGTCCCCGGACACGGCTGTGGCTCCCACGTGGCTGCCCCAAATGCCGAGGCAGCCCCTGTGGCTGCCAAGCTGGGGGTGAGGCACATCCCAGCGTGTGGGACACTCTGAGAAGCAAGGAAGGGGCACAGCCTGCATCTGGGGGCGGGTTTCTCCCCTGCACTCCCCCCAGTGCTTTTATCCAAAGGGTTGTATGGGGGTGACTGAGCTGCATGCATGCCCCTCATGGCACAACGCCAGCGCCCCGTAGATCCTGTAGCACCCTACACAGTGCCCCACGCACCCCATATGCACACCCTATAACAGCCTGCAGCATCCCACATATCCTGTGGTGTCCCATGCCCTGGGGCTCTGTGTGTGACAGACCCCCACAGTGCCCTGCACCCCATAACCCCAGACTGCCCTCACACTCCATAGCATCCCAAACTAACCAGTGCCCCACAGCTCTGCTGATGCAGCCCAGGCAAGGGGCAGCAGCGGCGTGGGGGGACACTGCAGTGCACTAGCTCTGCATCTTGCCCCACCTTCCCCGAGGTGTTGGCTTCCCTAAGGACTGCCCAAACCTGTCCCCCAGAACTTTGAGAGATGTCCCCAGGCCACCGGGCTGCATCCTGGGGGTGTGCTTACCCCCATGCATCGCCTTCCCTCCCCGGGGACCATTCCCATCCTTCCCTCCATCCTCTGGTCTCCCCGCCTGCTACGAGTACCCAGGGCGTCGCTAGCTGAGGGTCGCCTCCCCAGCGCCTGTCCCCGGCCAAGGGCCACCAACGTCCCTTAGCTGGAGCCAGCTCCAACCGCTGCCAGGCTGCACCCTCTGCCGGGACCTGCAGGCATCGGCGCAGCCCCGCACCGAGCCTCAGAGCAGGGAGGGAAATGATGCTGCCCRGCACGTTGTCGAGCGGTGGGGGGGACACGAAGAGGACACACGAGTCTGTCCCCAGCCCGTCTCTGTTGTCACCTCTCAGTCCCCAATTCTTGCTGAGAACAGGGCAGAGATGCCAGGCGTCCTAACACCATGCCCAGCTGCCCACGCAGCACCCTCCATCACCAGCACTGCCGGGCTCTCCTGGGTTGCTGACCCCATGTTCAGGACCCCCAGGAGGGCTGGGGTTTTCCTGGGAAGGTTTGGGGTGCTCTGGGCCAGCCCTTGCCGGGAGGCCAGTGTGGTTCTGCCCAGCTGAAGGTGGGGAGTGCCCGACCTCACCGCAGGCTACGCAGGGATGCTGCAAGAAACACTGCTGCCAAGAGACCCAGGATTTCACGGCTCAGCAGGGCACTCTTCTTCCCTTCCAGCCTGTGTTGCCCTCATCCAACCCAGGTCCTGGTGGGAGGCACTGGGGATGTCTGCATGGCACGGTGCAGTCCCAGGCAGGGCTGGTCCTGCTGCCCAGGTGAAGGACACAGCTCTGCCCCAATGCTGGTCCTCTCCCGCTGTGCACTGTGTCCCCTGCCTGGACGAGAGGTGTGCAGGGAGCACAGGGACCCCTTTGCCAGGCCAGGGGACATGCCCAGGGCATTGCAAGCAAGGAGCGTGTAACTGGGGTCCATCAGTGCCCAGTCCAGAGCCAACACAGGAACCTCTGCAGGGTGTTGCACATCTCCCAGAGCATGGATGGACGAAGCTGTGGCTGTGCCAACACCTCCTCCACCCATCTCGCTCACCCTACATGGAGCCCTGTCCTTGCAGACTGAGTCCCTGCCCTGCCCTGCCAGCTCGGGACAAGCAAGGCAGAGCCTGGATGGAGGAGGGACCCATGGTGGCAGAGCCCCAGGCGGAGGGGCAGATGCAGCCCCAGGCGAGCCCCACTTCCCAGTGTGAGGCTATCAGTGCCCCTCAGCTCCCAGCTGGCAAATCCCCGCTTCACCCTGGCACCTCCTTCCCACCAGCCTCAACCCTGGCAAAGGCTGCGGGTGCCCTGGGAAAGGCTGGGTCCCTAATCCCCGGGCCAAGCGGGGACATTGTCCGGGGGCAGAAAGGAAAGCAGCGCGTCAGGCCCTTTGCCCATTGTGCCCTGAGCCCCTGCGCAAACACAGCCCAGCACTTTCATTGTCAGCCCCGCGGGGCGCAGGGGGGCTGCTCTCGCCACACTGCCTAACTGGAATGGACAGCCAGAGTCTGGGGTGGGTGCGCACCCCCGTCCTCCCCCATCCCCTGCCTGCTGACACAGCGCCCTGCCCGCCTGCACCATCGGCACTTCGGCGCCTGCCTATAAAGGGCGAGGGGAAAAGCCGGTGTCGGCACCGCCACCTTCGCCTCTGTGCCCTGCCGACCAAGTAAGTACCTGGCTGTGAGCCCCCAAGCCCCTCACTGCACAGGCGCTGCCACGCTCCCTTCGCCCCCTCACACCAAGCCCCCYCACCCAACGCACAGTCTGGGGAAGGGCAAGCCGCGGGGTGCTGCGTGGCACAGCAGGGGTACCCTGTGTGGGCAGGAGGGATGCTGGCACCCATCTTTGCAAGAGCCGGGCTGCTCTGCCCCAGGGCTGCACCTGTGTCTGAGTTGGGGTCACTGCCGCCCCCCTGCACTGGGTACACTGCCACCGCACCCCACCAACACCAGGACTCATCGCAGGGAGCTTGGGAGCAGAGAAACTGAGGCAGCCCCAGGCCCATCACATGGAGAGATGGGACATCGCAAGTGTCCCCTGCAACTTGGGGRTCACCGGACAGAGATCCCCCCACACCAAGGGAAGGGGAATGGGAAGCATCCCCCGTGCCAGCGTGGGAGGGCGAGGGGCCGGTGGCACGGGATGTGTGAGGGCAGCACTGCCGGCACCCCAGGCTCGGTGGCAGGGAGCAGGGTGGCGGGGGGCTGATGGTGGGCACCTGCCTGGGGTGATGCATGGGGCTCTGCCAGCAGCCGAGCAACCCGCATGACCAGCAGCGAAGCCATGGACACCCTGGGGCAGTACAAGATCACAGTGTGGGAGGAGGAGAGCTTCCAGGGCAAGCGCTGCGAGTTCCTCATGGAGTGCCCCAGCATCATGGAGCGCGGCTTCCGCAAGATCCGCTCCATCAAAGTGGAGTCTGGCCCGTAAGTGCCCCGCCAGCCCCGCGGCCCCTTGGCACACCCTGCTCCGGCAAACCCGCGGCTCCCAGGGGACTGTCGGGAGCTGCCGGGGGGCCAGGACACCTGGGTCCTTCCTGGCTCTGATGCAGCCTCATCGTGCGACCTCCCTCCCTGCACTCCTTGCACGGTGCCTCAGTTTCCCCATCTGCAAAGCAGGGAGACCCTGCCGAGCCGAGGCAACAGTGTGGCCCTGGGGAGAGGGGTCCCACTTGCAAAAGGGACGTTTGCTGCTAGCAAGGACCCCGACCTCCATGACAGACCCACACCCTGCCAGGACATCTCTGTCCCCTGCGCGGGAGGGAGAAGCTGGCCCTGGGCTGAGCCTGGGGGCTGCGTTGTGCATCCCTGAGGGCTTTCCTCTTCTCCCCTCCAGCTGGGTGGGCTTCGAGTACCCCGAGTACCAGGGGCAGCAGTTTATCCTGGAGAAGGGTGACTACCCCCGGTGGGAGGCCTGGAGCGGGAACAGCGGCTACCGGACTGAGCACCTCCTCTCCTTCCGGCCCATCAAGTGCGCGGTGAGTTACGGGGACACCACCGTGGTGCGCTCGGGGCAGGCAGCCCAGCATGGAGGGAGATGAGGGACAGACAGGAGGATGGGTTACGTGGGATGTGGGATGGAGGGGTGAGGCATCCACGGAGGTGCTGTGGGGTGCAGGGGTGGCTGCACCCGCTGGCTCCCGCCTCCCTGCAAGAATCCTGGGATGCTCTTTAGGGCTAAAATTTAGCCTGAAACACCATCCCAGCTCCTTCTGCTTTGTGCACTGGAGAGCCACCTCCCAGGCTGGGGTCCCCAGGCCTCGTCCCCCCTCCCCGGATACCCGGGGATGGGGCGAGCAGAGAGGAGCCAGCAGGACCATAGGGATGCTTGGGGTGTGGGGGTCCGTCCCCCTCCTGCCTGGGGTACCCGAGCCATGCCCAGGCAGATGCAGCCTCTATCGCTCCATCTGCAGAGACACTGGTGCTCGCAATAGCGGCACGTCTGCGCCTCCGAGCGGGGGGTCCCCCCCCAACTTTTAATAATCACTAGGCAGATATGCTTGGGCTTTAATAAAGGGGATGCGATAAGATCACTCCTTACTGGCAGGACTGCTCCTCGGTGCAGATAGATGCGTGTGGGGGCTGGGCATGGGGGACAGTGCCGCATCKCTCAGTGTCCCAGCAATTAACCCCTCGGTGCCCAGCACCCAGCAAAGCCCCACAGAGCCAGGGAGACCACTCTCAGCAGCCTGCCTTGCCCTGCAACTCTCCTGCAGCCTCGGGGAGCGCAAGGATGCTGAGGGCAGGAGCCCGTGTGGGTCCAGAGGATGTGGCCTCTGTCACCCTCACCAGCAGCTGTGCATTGGGACCACAGGGACATGAGAGCAGCATCCTCTGGGCAGCCCTGGGTGTCCCAGTGAGGGGGTGCCAGGCTGAAGGACATCCCCATGCCTTGCACCAATGCTGGGCATGGTCCCAAGCCTCCCATGGTGCCTTGGTGCATGTCCCCCTGATGCCATATCCCCTATCTCTCTGCACACCACCCCGTCCCTGCTGACCCCCAGCGCTCTCCCTCCACAGAACCACAACGACAGCAAAGCCATCCTCTACGAGGCGGAGAACTTCCAGGGGCACAAGTTTGAGCTGAGCGACGACTACCCCTCGCTGCAGGCCATGGGCTGGGGCAACAAGGAGGTGGCATCCATCAAAGTGAACGCCGGAGCGTGAGTCCCGCCGGCAGGGAGGGGGGCAGTGGGTGCCGAGAGCAGGGGTTCGGAGAGCACCTCTCTCCTGCATAGCCCCCAGGGATGGGGAAGGGGGAACCCAAAAAGGAAGGGTGCCTGCCCGCTCCCCTTCCCTTGAAAACCCAAGCCATGCGGTGTTTTCTGTCCCTCCCCTCCCAGGGCAAGCAGAGGGATAGGATGGGATGGGATGGGATGGGGTGGATGGGGTGGGATGGGAGGGGGGATTTGGCCTGGGGCTCTGAGCCAGGGGTCTGCCTGCAGGTGGGTGGCATACCAGTACCCAGGATACAGGGGCTACCAGTACGTGCTGGAGCGGGACAGACAGAACGGCGAGTTCAAGAAGTACAACGAATACAGCAGCCAGGCCCACACCAACCAGATCCAATCCATCCGCCGCGTCCAGCACTGAGCAGGGGCAGGGCTGCACGCCCCGCAGCCTCCAGGCTGCTGTGCAATAGACCTCTATCTGGTAGCAAATAAAGGCATTTGTCAAAAAAAAAGGTGCTCCTGCCTCTGCTCTGCTCCTCGGGGGGCTGCCAGGCCCAGGGGACCCCCTGTGGGGTGGGAGGCAGGGTGCCTGCCCCAGTCCTGCTGCCCCCCAGCTCTCAGCAGTTTCCCCTTCCCCAGGTGGTTTTGGACCCGTAGCCACCTCCACCCTGGGCTGACCTCTCTGCACCCCACCTCTGGTCCAGATACAGCGGCTACAGGGGATGCAGAACGGTTCCCATCCCCATGATGATCCAGCTGGGGAAATGGGAACTTACTGGGAATTTACTGGCCTTACTGGGCAAAAAGGGGGCTGGAGCCAGGAGGGAGCATCCGGGGGTTGTGCCCCGGGTCCTCATCCCAGGCTCAGCACCAGGGAAGGTGATTGCTACAGAGCCTGTGAACATGAGGTCCCCTCTCTGCACCCCAGCTTTGGAAGAGAGGGGGGGGGTCCCTGCCCACTGTGGGCCTGAGAAGGAGGAGCACTGGGGTCATCTCGGGGGGGGGACTGCCACAAATGGGATGGCCACAGTTGGGGCAGGTTTGGGGCTTATAGAGGGGGCGTACAGGGGTTGTGTGGGGGTGCAGGGGACAGGGGCAGGAGGTCCTTGGGGCAGTGTCCCGCAGCTGGCAGGGGGCTCAGCTCACTGCTCCCAGTACCCTTAGGGGCCGGGTCCCCCCACCCCCAGCCTGGCCACGCCAGCACATCCGTGCCAGCATCCGGCTCCGGCTCCGCCCGGGCACACCGGGAGCCCCATCCAGCCTCCTCCTCCTCCTCCGGCACCCTTTCCCGGCCTCCTCCTCCATCCTGCTCCAGCACCCMGAGCCCTCCTGGGGCGCAAGCCTCTGGTCCTGAGGTGCTCCCCGCACCCAGGACATCCCCTCTAAAGCCACAGGGCTGTGGAACAGTGCTGGGTGGCTTGGACGCCTGGGTCCCTGGATGCCCACCCTGCTACAAGCCCACCTGGCCGTGGGGCTGTGGGTGCCCCAGAAGGGTGCTGGGAGAGTAGGAAGGACTGGACTGGTGTTCAGCGTGTGCACGCCCTGCACCCAGGGCTGCACAGAGACCCCACCCCTGGGGTGTGTGTGAGTGTATGCATGTGTGTGAGTGTGTGCACTGCACACATGACCTTGCACATGAGTGTGCACACAAGCGTGCCCATGCACGCCCTGCACGTCCCTCTGCTGCCTCTCCCCTTGCACCCCAATGTGCACCATGCAAAAGTCCCAGCATCTTTTGCATCCCTATCCCGCAGGGCGTCCCTGCTGCGGGGTGCCCCCCTGCCTTCCCCTGTCCCCCCCGTGTCCCCGCTGGCCCCACCCCGCCACGGCCCCACGGCAGCTGGCCTCTCCCCCTGCACAAACACATTCCTGCACACCCGGCCAGGCTGCAGCCAGCCCAAGGCCACGTCAGCTCAGCTCTGCTCCACGCCGCCAGCACACAGGTGAAGTTGTCCTGGGCACCTGTGCATAGGGCTGTGACGGGTGGGGGGGACCTGTGGGGGTCATGGCAAAATGTGGGGTCCTTATTGCTCCATATTGGGGTGGGGGGAGAGTGCTGGGTTGGGGGGTGGAGGGCAAACTGCCTGCTGGCAGCCAGAGGGACCTTCTGCTGCTGCCAGCTGGGTGCTCCACGTGTCCGGGCTCTGTCCCCTGGAGCCCCACAGACCTGAACGCTCATGTCCCAGATCCCCCATGGACCTGAAGCCCCATCCCCTGGCTCCCCCATGAACCTGGGCCCCTGTTCCCTGGATTCCTCATGTACCCTGCCCCCCCGCATTGTGTGGGTCTGCCCCAGCTCCCCCATGTCCCAGCTCTCTCATGAACCTGGGGTCACATTGCTCAGGTCCCCAAAGCTCTGGACGGGTGCAGGGCTCCCCAGCCCCTGGGACCCCACACTCCCTGCCCCTCCACACCCCTCAACCCCCAGGTCACCCAAAGCCCTCAGTCCCCTCACACCCCACTGTAAGCCCCCCCACCCACTGGCTTTCTCAGGGACCCAGAAGTCCCTATCCCCAGTGCCACTCACAGSCCTCCAGCTCCCACAGCCCTAACCCTGCTTCTCAGGCTGATCCCAAACTGCTCCCCCAACTCTGGGCTGATGCGGTGTCCCTCAGCCCAGACCCCCCTCTCTGTGCCCCCCGCCTTGCAGGTTTGCTGGAAGAGGATCCTGGTCACTGGGACTGCTGGGGGGAGAGGGGCTCAGCGGGTCTGGCCCCTTCCCCACCTCACCCCGCTGTCTCCGGGGCTTGTTTTCCGTTGCCTGCGGTTTGTTCCAGTGACTCAGGCAGCGAAAGCAAGTCTGGGAGGCTGTGGAGCCACTGCTGGAAGAGCTGCACTTGTGGGGCTGGAGAGGAGAGGGATGGGGGGAGCAGCCAGGGCTGTTGGGCTCTACAGAGCTGGGACACCCCGCTGCGGGGTTCAGGGGAGCTCAGGGGACAAGCTGGGGGAAGAGAAACTTTTTAAGGGCTGTTACATCCAAACAGGATTTGTGGGGAATTGGTGGGGGAGTACTGTGGGCTCTGCTCATGTCTCCCCCTGCCAGCATCTGCTCTCTGTCCCCGGTGGAGATGGGCAGCAGGGGTGGAGCACCTGGAGCCCAGCTCAGCACCCATGGGACCCCCGTTTCCTAAACCCTTTGGACACCCCCACCCAGGAGGAGCCACCAGCCCCATTGGGCTGTGGCACCCCCAGGCACCCCAGCTGAGCATTGCTCCTCATAGGCTGTGGCTTCTTCTTATGCAGGGCACATTTTGGCTGCAGTGTAAATAATAACCGTGGGTCTGGCATGGCTGTACCCTGGTTTCCATTGGATTCACGTCTCGTGATGACCACTTCCAAGAAATTCAGCTAAGTCCAGTGTGAGAGCTCATCCTTTTACTAGACATCAATGAAACACTGCAGGAGAGGTCGTGGGCTGATGAGCGGCTTGGCTGTGTGGCATTGGAATCGTGGAGCAGAGCTGGTCCCCACTGTTGGCACACTGCCTGGCTGCCTCAAGCTGTGGGGTGCTGGCGGAGGGTCCGCCAGCACCCCACAGCTGCATGTAGCCCCTGGGGCCATGGGTGATGGGGAAAAACCTGGCCAGATGTGTCTTTTGGGAGCTGAGATCACCCCAGACCCTTTCCCTGTTACAAGTTCCTTCCTGAATTGCCCTCCCGTCTTCACGACACCCAGCGCTGCCCAGGACAAGCTGGTGGAGATGGGGCCATGCAGGTTTGGGTGGATGTTGGGGGTCACCCCGCTTCTACAGGCGCTAATAAAGATGGGCAAGAAATTGGGACAGGGCTGGGGATCTCAGGATGGTCACAGGCTTAACCCTCCCTGAGGCAGGGACTGTCCAGAAGGGCATGGAGAAGCCAGGGACGTGGCAGAGCTGTGATATGTCCTGGTGCCACCAATTGCTGGAGATGCACTTACCCACCCCTGAGCTCTGGGCACTGTAAAGGSACCTCAGCATCGGGGTCCCAGAGCTAGAGGGATGTGGCAGGGACACAACTGACCCACCCCAGGGCTCTGGTAGCTGCAAGGGGACCCCAGGACTGTACTGAGGACCCTGGAGCTGGGGAAGAGGCAGGCAGGGAGCCCCACGGCCAGCAGCATGGGTGGCTCGGAGGGATGGAGGCAGGCGGGATGATGCCATGCGGAAGATGCAGAAGGCCCAGGCAATGCCGGCAGCGTGGGGACCGCTGTGCCCGCCGGCTGGCTGTGAGGGCCAGGGAGCAGGATGCTGCTGGTGGTGGTGGGAGGCCGGGCCCAGGCAGTCTCCAGGCATTGTCCGAGCCCCGCTCCCAGCTGGGATGGCAGCGCCGTGTTTGCGAAGAGTTAAGGAGGCGGAAGAGGCAGGAAGCGGCCCGAGCCGCTCTCCATAGAAACCCGCGGCCGTGATTAAAGTCTGATGCGGACCCGATAGCGGGGGGGGGCAGCGCCCGCTTTAATTACAGTGGAGGAAATTGCTGGAGCCAGGGCCCCGAGCCCCTGCGAGTTGCCTGGAAACTCCCCCCCCCCCGCCTCCCCCGGCCCCTGCCCGTCCCCTGCCCGTCCCGCTGCCATTTATTCGCCATCAGCTGCTCCCTGATAAAGTGGAATAATAATAATAATAATAGGGGCAGGAATATTAAAACATGCAGCCCGCGGGCCACCCCCACAGCTGCCATGAGACACGGCGCCGGAGCGGTGCCACTGCTGCTCAACATGTACCTGCCAGGTACGGGCGGACCCCCCCCGGCTGCTGCCCCGCTGCAGCGCCGTGCACCGCACAGCACCCCGGTCCCCGCCAGCCCTGCCCTGCTGCTGCTCTGGGGCCCTTCTCTGCCCCGTCTCCCTCCAGCGCCCACCCCGCCTTTCCCTCTCCATCCTCCCTTCCTGCCTTCCAGCCCCCCAACCATCCCTTCCTCCTTCCTTCCAGCCGCCCTCGCAGCCTTCCACACCCGCACACCCATCCTCCCTTCCATCCTTCATCCACCCACCATCCCCCTGTCCTTCCATCCCTCCATACACCTTTCTGTCCTTCCAACCCATTCTTCCACCCACCCACCCTTCCCCTGTGCTTCCATCCGTCCTTTCACCCCACCCACCTGTCCCTCCATCCCTCTTTCTGTCCCCGCTACCAGCCATCCCCTCCATCTACCCTCTGTCCCTTCCATCAGCCCATTCTTCCACTCTTACCCATCACCTGCCCTTCCTTCCATCCTTCCACCTCTTGCCCTTCCTTCCCTCCTTCTTCTTATCCTTCCCTCTATCTACCCATCCATCCACCCATCCTCCCTTCTGTGCTTCCATCCATCCACCCATCTCTCCTTCCTTCCTTCCACCCACCTCTCCATCTATCTCTCCTTTCCCCAGCCATCCACTCCCCAAACACCGGCACTTGTCCTTCCTTCCACCCGCCACTCCTGCCACCCATCGTTCCACCCCACCTGCCTCCTCTCCCTCTCCCTCTCCCCCTGCCCCGCAGCTCTCTCCCTCTCTCCCTCTCTCCTCCCTACCCCAGCCCGCGGGATTTTCTATTCCTATTTAAAAGCTTCCCCGGCTCGGTCGGAAATCGGATTTCCTTTTTCCTGGACGCGTTTCCTGGCTTCGCCGCGGCGGCGGGGCAGGCGAGGGGGAGCGGCCGGGGGCTGCCCGCGGGTGGGCGCCGGGGGGTCGCGGTCCCGCCTGGCCCCGGCCCCCCCCCGCACCCCCACCCGCGCCCCTTTTCCTCCCCCAGATCCAGTCGGGGAAACTTTGTTCAAAGACGGGAAGAGCCAGGCGTGGGGGTCCCTCAGCCCGGGCGTGCAGAAAGGTAAGAGCACCGCGGCCCCTTCTCCGGGACCGGCCCGCTCCCCCCGGCCCGCYCGGAGCAGGGACCCCCCCGGGGCACACGCACCCTCCCCCGCCCCGCAGCCCTCGGGGACCCCTTCCCGTCCGTGTGCCGGGCACTGCCCACGCGGGACACGGCCACCGCGGAGCCCCGCTCCCTGCTGCTGCGGGCGGCTCGGACTGCGACTGTCCCGCCGCCAAAACCCACCGGGAGAGCGGCCGAGCCCCGACGGCCGGGAGCCGCCGTCCCGTTGCAGCGGAGGGGAGCGGGGTACCCACCGCCCCTGGCCCCCCCAGAACCCCGCAGCGGGTTGGGGCGCGTGCGGGGTCCCAGCTCGGGTCCCCGCGGTGCTCAGGGGACATCCGACGGGGAGGGAGCTGCCAGCCAGCCCGGGGGCTGGGGGCGCTAATCCGGGCTCGGGGGACCCGTGCCTGGGAGCAGGGGAGTGAGGTAAGATACCACCCGGGAGGGAGCTGCCGGTGCAGGGCTGGGCTTGGGCAGGGCATGGGTCGGCTGGGAGATGGTGGATCCGCGGGAGCTGGAGCCATCCGTCCGGATAAAGCCGTCCAGGGATCCCGGGGATCGGCCAAGGGCTGGCCAGGGAACAGCCTGGAGCCTGCTGGGGAGCATAGCAGGGCTGGTCATTGGGCAGACAGGGGGCCAGCGCTGTGGCGTTTGCCTGCCTAGCAAGGAGACAGGGGTCAGGGGGTGCTCTGAGCAGGAAAAGGGGAGCCCTGCTTTAGGGGTGGGAGGGGGGGCAAAGCTGGGACCGGGGGGGGCCCTTTTGCCTCTGCACTGCGGACTCTGCCCCAGCCATCCTCTGCGCACTGCGTTGCATTGAGAAGGACCTTTCTGGATTCCTGGAGGTTTCCTCAGGGAGCTGCCGGGCGCTACAGCATAGCACCCTGCGGCAGGCAGGATTGAACCTCGCCACCCCACCCAGCTACACCCCCCAACACCTCCCTGCCCTCCTTGCATGGGGTGGGGAACCCCATGGGTGGGGGATAGCAGGAGCCCAGGGTGGGGGCTGCAGGGATGGAGAAGAGGCGAGGGCTGCAAACGTACCCTATAGAGGAGAGATCCGCACCTTGGTCCCAGGATGGGGGATTTGGAAATACAATACCTTGGAAAGACCTGGGCTCGTCTGCCTGGATCGGGATGTCTGAGTGAGGTTTGGTGGAATGGGATTGGATGGGGAACAGCTGTTCCCTTCTTCTTCCAGAGCAAGAATTGGGGGGGCACCAGATAAAATAGGTGGGTGTGAAGCAAGCAGGACAAGGTGTTCTTTGTGGGAAACGTAGCTGAGCTGTGGGACTACCTGCTGGCAGGGTCATGGGTGCTAAACCTCTACATGGGATCCAAGCACCTTTAGACAAAATAGTGGCAGAAAAGCACAGGGAGGAGGATGAAATGCAAAGACACTTCCTCTGCCGTGGGAAGAGCCTGTGCTGCAAGGGCCAGGGTCGGGAGCAGGGATGTGCAGGGGGTGCTGCTTGGGAGGGAGTGTGGGGTGTGGGTGGGGGATCTAGGTAAGTGCAGGGTGGCTGGGTCCCAGAGGCGGGACTGCTCGTCACCCTAAGGTCCAGGGACCCTCTCTTCTCATGACCTCAGGCCAGACTCAGTGGAGCCTGTCTTTGTGCCTCACCACGGGCACGTCCAGGTGTACCAGGCTCCTGTGTATGCACAGCCTGGTACAGGTGCATCTCGGGCACCCACCAAGGGTGCTCCTCAGTGCAAGCTGTGGGTGCAGTGGCTATGGCTCAGAGAGGACAGTTTTCCTCTGCAAGTAAGGAACGTTGGTGCCTGATTCAAAGGCACAGCAGGTCCTGCACTGTCCTGGTCTCTCCTTCCCCTATACCTGCCTGCGCCTGCGGGGTGCAGGTCAGAGCAGTGTTGCACCCCGACTTCAGCTCACCATGGAGACATCCTTGCAGGGCACAGTGCCCCCAGAGATGGGCAGGGGCTGGGCTGTGAAACCAGCCCAGTTTCAAGCAGAGGTGGTGGTGGGGAATATTGGTGCTGGGATAGATCTGGGTACTACCAAGATACCTCCTTCTTGAGGCTGCGGATCAAAGAACCAGACCAGATCCTCACACCAAAGCAAGTGAGCAGGTATTCATCTTCAATGGGGTGTGAATGAGGGCAGGAGGGACGTGGGGAGCCCAGATCCAGACCCACTGCAGCCTGCGTTGACCTCTGAGCACTCCTACCCCTGTCCTGACACAGGGGCGTCCTCTCCTCCTCCTGCTTGGGGGGCAGGATGGGGTAGGGATGCCGCAAAGGAGACATGACCTCGTTACCATCTTCTGTGTCTCTAGAGCAGGGAAGATGCAATGAGGTGCATCTGAAACCTGGGTCCAGGAGGGGGCAACATAACAGGGGGTCGGGGAGACTGGGGCACATCCTACCTCTCTCCTCATGCCCTGAGAGGGAGCTTTAACCTCTCCGGGGCCTGGCCTTGCAGGCAGCGGGCAGATCCAGCTGTGGCAGTTCCTGCTGGAGCTGCTCTCAGACCGGGCCAACCTGAACTGCATTGCCTGGGAAGGCACGAACGGGGAGTTCAAGCTGATTGACCCTGACGAGGTGGCGCGGCGCTGGGGCGAGCGGAAGAGCAAACCCAACATGAATTACGACAAGCTGAGCCGGGCACTGCGCTACTACTACGACAAGAACATCATGACCAAGGTCCACGGCAAGCGCTACGCCTACAAGTTCGACTTCCACGGGCTGGCRCAGGTGTGCCAGCCAGCGGCCCCCGATCACACCCTTTACAAATTTCAGGGCAACCTGGCCCCGCTGCCCTTCTCAGGCATCTCCAAACTCAACCTCATGACCTCAGGGGTGACACCAGCCGGCTTCTCCTACTGGCCTGGCTCCAGCCCGTCCCTCTACCCTGGGCACGGGCTCCAGCCCTCTGCCCCGTTCAGTGCCATGGCAGCCTCCCACCTCAACAACATGAACAACCATTACCATTAGAGGCTCAGCCATGCCAGGTGGACCTCCCCGTCCCTGGCAGCGTGGGGCTGTGGAGCTGGGGAGCTCGACAGGGAGGGATGGGGGGGTGGGATCGTGCCTTGCTCTCAGTTGCCCCCTTTTAGATTTGAAGGGGGGGGGGGGGGGGCAAGGGGTGCTTGCAGGGTAGCTGGGTTGGTTCCCTGATGTGGGCGGCTGGAGGAGAGAAGCCATCTAAATTTAGGGTGAGGAGGGATCCATGATCCTGGGAACCGACATGGATGCCTAAAGCAGGGTGTGAATGGAAGGAAAAACCAYGGGCTCTCCTCCTGGCAGGGACCATGCTCCCCTTTTCCTTTGCAACATGCCGCCCACCCCATGAACATCCTTAGCTCTGCCCCCAGCCTGTGCCTGCCCTCCCCTGTCCCTCCAGAGAGGAGTCAGGAGCTGGGGCCCCAGGGCAGCTGTGTCCATGGGCGAGGGTCCCACTGGGCAGGGGCAGGGAAAGGGGCCCCTCCTTGCCGCTCCTTGGTCCCCCCACCTTTGTCTCCAAAGCCTTCCTTTCCTCCATCCCTCCTACACCTCCTGCTGTTGGTGGCTTCCTCCAGACCTCAGGAGAAGCCTTGGTCTGGAGAGCAGATGCCCTTCATGGATTAACTCCTGCCCAGGGCAGGGCTCTGGGGTTGGAGGTGCCAGGGGCAGGTGTGGGGGGCACTGCCAGCCCTCAGGGCAATGCCAGAGCCCAGAGGCAGCAGAGTCTGGCCCCTGCAACTCTGCCCTCTCCCCAGTGCCCGAGGACCACGCCACAGAGCGGGACGGTCTCCGACACGCTGCACACGAGCCCGTGTCCTACTGGTCACTTCCAAGTTTAATACGCCAGTTTTACTGTGGCTTTAGCCCCTTGCATGCAGGGYTTGGTGGGACACCCTCCATGCATGGGGACATCCCCAGGGACAAGGCTGGGTGGGAGGTAGAGTGGGAGAAGGAATGACAGCCGGGCTGGGAGCCCCAGGCACTAAGGGGCAGCCCTGGGTCTCTTGCCCTGGGTCCAAGGAGRTGCCCCCATCCTCCGGAGCAGGACTTTGGCCCAGTGGATGCAGAAGTGCTGGGCTCTGCACTGGCTGGGGGGAGGGATTGGTCTTCAATAAAACAGAGAGGTGCTGTGACCTGTGTCCTCTTGCGTCTGCAGGGGGCTGGCGAGAGGGGAAACCACCCAGCAAATCCCCTCCCATCCGAGCCAGAGCACCTGCAGGGCTGGGCTGGGGAGAATGTGGCCACCCTGCTGCATCACCTTTTCCCCAGGCATCACCTCTGGCTCTTACAGCCCCCAGGAAATAGGGCAGAGCTGGAAACCTCCGGGCTTCTTGAGACACCCCTCCAGGGAAGCCACATACCCTGTTCCCAGGCTGGCAAGGGGATGTGGCAGCTGGAGGCAAAGAGGACATGCAGTTGGCCTGGCGGGATGTCTGCCACCATGCCATCATCCAGGGGAATCAGGGATGCCAGGAGCCAGATCTCTCGTGACCCACAGAGCCCTGTGCAACCAGCTCAGGGCAATGCACTGGGCTAAGCATGGCCTGATCCTGCAGCAGGTGTCCCTGCTGGGCTGCGCTGTGCCAGGAGTGGGGAGGTCCCGAGCCGTGGAGCCAGGCTTACTTGTGACATTGATGCAGGGGCGAGGGGGGAAGCACTGCTTGGCTGGCTTCAGGAACATGCCMACAGATCCACTGGTGCCTGTGGTGGCTGGTGTGGGCTCAGGCGCTGTCCTCTGCCTGCCCCCACCTTGGGGCTGTGCTCCCCATCCCACCCCCATCGGAGGTCCAGGGTGCCAGGGCTGGGGGCCAGGCTTACGGCAGGGATCAGACCAGCTGTGTAGGGGGGTGCTGTGCAATTACCCAGCCCATGGAGGGGGTGGTCAGGCCCCAGCCCCTCTCCCTGCACCCCCCAGATCAGAGCAGCCCCCAGATCTGGGGGCTCCGTGCTGCCCCCTCTGCGTCCCTCCAGGGTCTGGTCATTCTCATGGCCCTGGTGGCATCTGCTCGGACACGTCCTCACTGCCCTAATCAGCTTAAGGGAGGGGGATCTGATGTCAGTGTCTCCTCTGGGGAGGGCTCAGGCTGCGGGGTGGGGGGGCCTGATGCTGCCAGCAGGGAGCCCATGTACAGGAAAGGAGCTGCAGGGACTGGGGGGGTTCCTCCTGAGGGGGGGTGTGTGTGTCCCTCCCTCCAGAGTCCCTGAGCATTGCACAGACTGGTCCCCAAGGCTGGCAGGAGGTGAAGTGGGGGGAAAGGAGTAGTTACCCCCATGCAACCAGCACTCAGGCTGGAGATATACCACCCCCCCAAGCTTGGCCTTACAAGGGCAAAATGGGGGGGCTGGCCACAGCTGGCTCCCTCAGAGCTGGGGCAGGGGGCCATGCCCCCACCAGGGGAGCCTGCTTTGGGGCTTAGGTAACTGCATGACGCAGGGCAGGACACGGATTAAGGGATGTGAGTCACTAGTAGCTCCCCCCAGCCACCATCCCGCTCCTGTCCCTCTGCCAGTGCCTGCACCAGGCAAGCCCAGGTAAGCCCAGTTCCGTCTGTGCAATCTGAGTCCCTGCTGGATGGGAGGCCGGACACGCTGGGGAAAGAGGGGAGTTACCTTTTCGGGACAGGGAGGACCATCACACACCCGCAATGCAACAGGCTGCAGCTGAGGGCTTGCTTTGCTCTGCTCTGAGCTCACCTGGCACAGTCCCCCTGGTCTGTCCCCAGAGTGCCACCCCAAAAGCTGCGAACCAGCCCTGMACTCCCCAGGGACGGCAGCCAGGGGGGAAGTTGGGGGACACCCATGCAGGACTGCACCAGCAATGCTCTCGCTTACCTGAGGATGCAGCCAGTGTCACCATGGCAACTCGGGATGCTCCCATCCCCAGGYCCCACTGGGACCAGCCCCCCCACCCCATGTTGTGCTTACTGGAGGGAGGGACAGAGCATCACCTCCCACCCAACCCAGCCTCTCCCCTCCCCAGAGCCCCATCTGACCCAGCCCGCCAGCAGCGCTGCTTTCTTCAGTCACCAAAACTGTCGGCTCGGAGCAGACTGCAGCAAAATCCTGCCAATGGGCGAGCCGGGCCAAGCCCAGCAGGGCTCCCAGTGGAGCATCGTCCCTGGCCCCGACTTGGGGTGCCCAGCACAGGAGGCTGATGGGGGAGCACTGTCCCTGGCAGTGGGGTGCACCAGCTGGGTGGGGAGCCTGTCCTAGGCAGCTGGCAGCAGGGTGCACGGGCCTGGCGCACCCGCGGGCTCCAGACCTACCTGCTGGGAGTCCTCGGGTGCCCTGCCCAGGGTGAGATGGGGGAACGTGGTCCCAAAGGGCTTCAGCCTGCGCTGGGAAGAGCGAGGGAGCAGCGCACGTGGCCTGGCAGCTTCTTCTGCTGCCTTGTGATTAAAGGCAGAAGGATTTTTTCCTACTTTAAAAAAAAAAAAAAAGTATATCTTTGTCTCTGGCTTTGCTTAGCCGGCAAGAGGGCAGGAATGAGCCCTGCCCTGGCTTCAGCCTCTTGCCAGGATGGCAGGTGTTCCCCTCCAACACCCCCAAAGCCTCCCAGCCCCACAGTAAGGGATCAGAGCAGGGATGGAGTAGCCCCTCTCCTATTTTAGCAGAGCCACGTCGCCACTTGCTTCATTTCTCATGCTGGGAAAAGCCTTCACAGCACAGCCAGGTCACATCTGCCCCGGGTGACACGGGCTGCCTCCCTGCCCACCCCTGCTCCCTCTCCAGCTCTCCCAATTCCCACCTATTTCCTCCTCTCTGCATCCTGGCTGTGCTGGCTCCTCGGCTCAGCCCCCCCACCCCCAAGCTGCTGACTCACATCCTCTCTCCAGACGCCACCTYCCCTTGGCCTGGCTCCCTGCAAAGCGCTTCGTGACTTAGTGTGGCTCAGCTGGAGCCCGCAGGTGCAGGCAGTCAGGTTTCGAAACCCCTCGTGAAGCCCCTCCAAGGAACCAACCGTGATGCTTCCAAAAGATACTGCTTTCTCCCTTGCCAACGTGCTCGGGGCTGGGGCCGTACTGCCGCTGTAAACCCCCCTGGCCTGGACCTCTCTTCCCCCAGGTCCTGGATGCACCTGGGGGGAAGCTTTGTGCACTTTAGGTTTCTTCCCTGCTCGCCACCCTCTCCAGACACAGGGATGCTCTGGATGGAGCCCCAAGCCTCGTCCCTGCTGCCGCCTGCTCTCTGGTGCCCAGGCAAGGTCTGCTGGGGAGACGGTGTCCTGGCCAGCTATACACCAAGACCTTGGGCCGGACTCTGCTAAGGGCAGGGGCTGGGCAGCAGGGAGGACTGGATTAATGCGCTAATGCCAGATTACACTCTAATGCAGGACTTCTGATGAGGGAGCAGCACCCAGTCCAGCCCAGGGGGCACTCACTCCCTGGGGCAGGCTCCCCACGACTGCCCCGGGCCACAGCTTGATGCTGCCTGGCTGTCCCCCAAGGAGCTTGGTCCTCAGGAGAGACACAGGACCATTGGACAGGCAGGGGACACAGCACAGGGTAGCCTCCATGCTCAGCTCTCAGTGGGCTGGAGGTAATGCCCCAGCCTAGGCAGCCCTGGCCCTCTGCTCTGCCAGGCTCCATGGCAGAAGATTAACCATCACAGCAGGGCTCCAAGGCATCTGGCTCCCCGTCTCCACCTGCCCCAGCTTCTTGGCAGAGAGCTGTCCCCAGTCTGTGCTCCTCAGTCCCATACCCACCAGCCAGGCAATGCCACAGGCCATGTTTTGGCTACAGTGGGGACCAAACTGTCTGCTGTCCCACCTCCCTTGGTCTCATGCCTGCCACCCTGGGCACAGGCAGAGCTCAAAGCCTCTTGCAGGTTCCTACCCCAGCCTGGATGCATCCCCCATCAGCTGAGATCCTGTGGCAGCTGTCCTGCCCCTCCCTGGGTACAAATATCTCATCAGCCAATTTAGTCTAGGACCCCTCACACTCTCTCTGCCATTTGCTGCCATCTCCCTGGGTCACTTTGTCCACATCTTCCCCCCTAGACATCCCACCAGCAGCTGTGACCAAAGTGCCATGGAGTAGGGAGGGGACCAGAAACCTGCACCCACAAGTCATCCCCAACTCAGCAGAGCAGCAACAGCCCAAAGCTGTGATGGAGCCAGTGTCCGAGTAGCTCCCACAGAGGCAGAAGAGAGGCCTCCCACTTCCATCTGCCTTGAGGAACACGTTATCCATCATCCTTGCAGCCGAACGGAGGAGAAGGGCTTGCACAGAAAGCTGGGCTGAGGCAGGTCCTTCACCAGCCATGTGGGCACTGGGTCTGCATCATCCGGAGTGGTTTCCTCCCCAYGGAGCAGCTCCAAGTCACTCTGGGGGATGCTGCCAACTCTTAATAGCAAGAGCACAGCTTCCCCACTGTTTGTCCGGCAGGAGGAGGCACAGCTTGCCAGGCTGGCTGCTCCAGCCGCCCATCATTCCTCCATGCCCCAGTGCCATGGCCAGCAGGTCCAGTGCATGGAGTTTGCTCTGCAGACAGAGCAGCAGGGCAAGGGGAGTCCCACAGTGCTGTTGCTCCATGAGCTCCTGGCAGAACCCCTCCCTTTCATGGGTGACTATGCATCCTGGGGACCCACCGCCCCCCAGGGTGCCTCCAGCAGCCCCACGCACCCTTGGGGAGCAAGAGAAGGATGCTATGGCCTGAGAAGAGACCTCCCTGGGGCAGGAGGGGCTGAACCCACTGCAGGCTGCACCATGCAGCTTGTGCCCACCTCCCCTGTTGCAATGTGGGGTGTAGCAGATGGGGCATCCACTGTGAGGCATACAGAGATGTGTTGCTGCTGGAGGAATTTCAAACTAGGAAAGAGCTAGCCCTGTGGTGATGGATCCCTGACTTGGCCCTGCTGCTCTGCCTCTGAGCCCCAAACCCAATGTGAATCCCCCACCCCTGCAACCCCAGACAATGCTGGGCCCTGCGGCTGGCAGCAAGGGGGACTTCCCAGCCCCTCCTGAGAGGGGGTCTCAGCCCCGCACTGCTCCTCAGGGAGCACCGCAGGGATCACAGCCACCTCGGGTGGCTGTAGGGATCACAAGTTTGGGGACAAGCTCTATCCATCCCCACACTGCTGCCCCATAGCTGGCTCCTGAGCCCAGACCCCCGTGCATTGTGCAGCAGCACAGGGGTCTGGCAGGTTAAAGCACACAGCTTTTGAGAGGGGAAAACGCCAAGCTCCCAAGCCTGTCTGAGGATTCCCACCCTCAGTACTCCCCCCTGCTTGTGTCCCCCGCCACCTCCCCTTTGCTCCCCCTGCCCCACCCCTCCCCGGCAGCTGTACAAGGTCCTCTGGGGGAGGGAAAACCAGACATCTCTCCCCTCAGTAAAGCTCTGGCTGAGCCGACAACGCATATTTAAATGCACRGGAGCATCTAAGCTCGTCTCTCATTCCTTGACATTTCCAGAGACTCCAAGCTGTCTTCAATTACCAGTCTGCAATTAGCTCTTCCTAAATCCCCCAATGAGGCCTAGCACTCTTAATCAATGAAACACAAGGGAGGAGGGGAAGGACATGGCCTTGCTGCAGCTGGAAGCATTTTAAAAGGCTGGGGCTTGAGGCTGGAAGGACCCTGAGAGTGTCTCTAAGGGGATCTGTAGGGTGGGAAACCTCCACCAGTGCTGGCAGGTTGTTCAGCTCTGGAGATGAGACTCTACAAAGCCCCACAGCTGGGGATAGGGGGCCACTGGACACACAATCCCCACTCAGGGTGGAAACAGCCAGCACCTGTGGCTTGGGTGTTACCCTGCGATGCTGCAGACCCTTCTTGCTGGATTGTTGCATGCTGCTTCATTTCCCCCTGCCTCAGTTTCCCTCTCTGCAAAACACCGACAGGGGAGAGTCAGGGCTCCCCCAGCATCCCTATAGGAGCTCTAAGGGTCCAATTCCACCCCAGCTTAAGCCAGAATAAGTCAGAGCTGCTACCTTCCCCAGCACAAGACATGGATATGGCCAAATTTGGGGTGGGTTGTGAGTACATTTTGGCCCAGGCAGCTCACAACAAGGTCACACAAATGTCAATCTAACGGCAGGGACAGGAGCACCCATTAGGGACAGGGAGGAGGGGAGCAGCACAGGTCTGGGTGGGTTTATGCAGCCACAGAAAAGCCTTGCACAGCACCCTGCCAGGTCAGCCCCCGTCACAGGGACATCTGTGCTGTCTTCCTGGCAGCACAGCTTTGCCTGAATGAGCCAGATTGGGCCTAATTAGCAGCTCTGCTGATGCACACAAAGGTAGAGAGAATCCAGCTTACCCTCCATGACCTGCAGAGCCAGCACAGCTCTTCCTGGCTGAGGGGAGCCCAAGCGCCTGGCTCAGAGGGGCTGGGGAGCACTGGATGCAGACCCCAACAGGAGAGCGTGTGCTGTGGATCCTGCTAAAGAAGCCCTGGCAAATTCAGCAGCCTGAAGCGCAGCAACCAGCTATTAGAAAGGCAAAGCCTTCCCCTTCTCCACCTCACTCCCTGGGGGTCTGCAGAGGCACAGGGCTGGTAACTGGGCTAGCAACACAGCCCCCACAGCCTGCTGCTGCCAGGGAAGGGAGCCCAGCCCTGCAGAGCAGAGATAGGGAGGAAGGAGGTGAGGGGGGGTAGCTTTAGGGAAAAAAAAAAAAAAAAAAAAAAAAAAAAAAAAAAAAGGAGGTGACATGGCCTGTGGAATCCTAGTTAAATCCAGTGCGGCAGACAGGCATCAGACATTTCCATCTGGAGTGGAGGAGGCCAGGAGAGCTCACAGGGAGCCATAGGGCACTCAGGTGGACCAGGACTGGCCTTGGGCACAACAAAAAGGGGTGAGATTCTGACCCCCAACTCACACCAGGGAGCAAAACCCCCTCTGAGAACCAGCCCCCCCAATCCATCTCGGGGAGGAGAGGGGGCATGACTGGGAGCTTGGGGTGCCCCCCCAATCCCCCTTGCACCCCGCAGCCCAGCAAGTCCAGGGAGCCACCAACAGGCCCGTCCAGGCCACCTCTTTATTCTCCAGTGAAGCAAAGCAAGAGGAGAGGGACACCCCCCGCATAGCAGGCCCCTTCCCCCCGGGCTCCCTAGGCCTCCTCTGGCACAGACCCCTTTCTCCACAGCAAGCCAAGGGGGGAGGAGGGGGGCGCCCACCCCACCGGGACCCCATTTCGGGGGGCGCACCGGGAGGGGGGGGGTTTACACGCAGGGAGGAGGGGTGGGCGCCCCCCCCCCCAGGCGGCTCGAACAAAGGGGCAAGTGGGCGGCTCCCGCAGGGTGAGGGGCAGCGACGCCCATGCCCGGGGGGCCCGTGTCCCCCACGCGCGGGGGGAAGGCAGCGCCCACGACACGAAAGCCCGCGGCCCCCGCGGCCTTCCCCCCCCCCCGCCTTTGTCTGCTCAGCCGCGGCAGCTCCAGCACCACGGACAGCTCCGGGGCCGGCGGCGCGGGCCCGGCTCTGCCCGCGGCCGGGGGGCTCGTTCACATGCACCGTCTGCCTGGGGCCCCCGCAGCACCCAGGAGACCCCCCCGTACCCTCCTGCCCCGGACCCCCAGCTCCACTTCCCCCCCCCGCCCCGCCTTTTTTTCTAGAGAAACCGCATCCAGGAGCCTCCGTTCCTCGGCTGCCTCCCCCCCTCCCCATCGCGCAGGCGGGAGGGACACCCCCCCGCCCCGGTCTTCTCCGCCGTCTCGGTGTGCCGGAGCGCAGCCCGCAGCTGGGTCGGAAGGGGCGGGGGGGAGCGGCCGGATCCGGAGCCGGGAGGGTCCAGACAGCGTCTCCGTGGAGCTGATGGCCGGGGAGGGGGGAAGGCGAGGAGGATGCGGGGCGAGGAGGATGCGGGGCGGGGGGGTGGGGGTGGAAATCCGGCAGTCCTTCGCCTCCCCCGACCCTCGGTGCGCGGCCCCTTCCGCCCCCGGGCCCGGGGGCCCGGTACCTCCCTAGCGGTCCAGGCTGATCGTCCAGTGCTTGGACCCGTCTCCGCCCTCGCCCTCGCTCTTGAGGTCCTGGAAGAGTTGCGTGAAGTAGTGCGGGTCCGCGTTGATTCGCAGCATCTTGGCGCTGAGGCGCTGGATGATGCCCAGGCAGCGCTCCCAGAAGCGCCCCTTGTCGCCCTCCACCAGGAAGGGCTTGAGCGGGTAGGAGATCTCGTTGCCCATGTAGGAGTAGGCGAGATAGAGGCAGGTGAGGAAGGCGGCCTGCAGCTCGGCCTGGCTCCCGATGTCTTCGCCCCGCAGCGCTTCCCGGCACAGCAGGTAGACGAACACCAGGTTGGCCGGGGTGATGAAGCCCTGGTCCTGCCAGCCCTGGAGCAGCAGCGAGCGGTCCACGCTGCGGAACCAGGAGATGAGCTCGCCGGGGCTCAGCTCCTTCAGCCGGTAGCAGCGGCGGCACACGAAGTCCCCCAAGCAGCGCAGCAGCTCGCCGGTGGACGCCTGCACCACCACGCGGCGCGGGGAGCCCGGGGCGCGGCTGCCGGCCGGCGGCGGCGGCTTGCCCCCGCCGGAGCCCGGGTGCAGCTCCTGCGGCGCCGAGGGCACGGTGGGCACCGGCACGGCCAGCGGGCCCTGCTTGGCGCCGTCGGCCGGCCCCACCACCGACTTGCGCAAGTTCTCGCGGTTGCGCTGCACCACCAGCGGGTCGGGCTGGCCCGGGGCCCCCCCCGGGGCCCCTCCGCCGGGCTTCGGCGTCACCTTCTTGGTGCTCTTCTTCTTCTTCGCCGAGGCGGCCACCAGCCGCTTCCAGGTGAGCGCCGAGATGAGCACGCTGGGGCGCTTCAGCCGGCTCTCGCCCTTGCCCGGCACCCTTCCCGGCGCCTTGTCGGCCAGCAGCCCCCCGCCGCCGCCGCCCTTGCCCGAGGAGGCGGCGGGGGAGAGGGAGAGCACCGTGCCCATGCTAACGCCGAGCGGGACGGGCGTGCGGGGGCCGGGGCGCCGGCACCGCCCATAGGAGGCCGGGGGCTGCGGGGGAGGCGGCCCGCACCGGGGCCGCGGTGCCCAAGGATGCTCCGCCGCGCCCGCTCTGGGCTCCGCGCCCGCCGCTGCAGCCAGCCGCGGCCCCGCCGCTCCCCGCCTCCCCGCCGCCAGCCAATCGCCGCCGCACGGGCCGCCGGTGCGGCCCGCCCCCTCGCCGGTGGGCGGCGGGAGGGGGGAGCCCGGCGCGGCGCGGCTCTGCCGGGCTGCCGCCGCCCCGGCGTGACCTTCACCGATGGGGGACTGGCCCGGTGCTGCCGCCGGGGCGGGGGGGCTGGGACCTGCGATGCTGTCCCAGCCCCTCAGCCCTCTGTGTTGGGACGTGGGGAGGCGGCAGGGCCCGGCGGGGGGGGGGGGGGGGGGGAGGACAGGGGGCACAGGAAGGGTCTGGGGGGATCTTCTGAACTTGGCCGCTCTCACCCGGGTCCTGCTCTGTATTTGTACCTACAAGGCAAGGGATGAACCTTCCCAGACCAGCAGAGCCCCCCCCAAATGGTGCTGGGAGACAGAGTGGGGAAGAAGAGCCCTGGGAAATGCCAGAGGGGAGGATGAGGAGCGATGAAGGTGAAGAAGACTGTGGGCGTGTGCTGGGGGCGCAGCTGGAGAAGGCTTGGGGCTGGGGAAAGGCTGGCTGTGACTTGATAGCCGCCATGAAGGGCCTAGGCTTGGTGGGAGAACCACAGCTCTCATGAGAACCAGCCTGACCCTGGGCACAGCTCTGTAGGGAGCCAGGAGGCACCCAGCCTGGGGGGAGCACCCCCAGCACCTGCTGTGCAAGCGTTGGGTCCCCCAACCGCCCTGCCTCTTCCCACTCAGCCCTGGAGGGGAGATTTACCACCATGCTGACAATCACCAGCATCAGGCCAAAGTCAGGGACCTTGGAGAAAGGGCCAGAGCCCTCAGGGGAGGAGGGAAGAGATGCTGCACTTCCGCATCATTGCAAAATGGTATGCAATAAACCAGCCACATGCACACAGGCTGCTTCTCCCTCTCCGGATCCGAGCGCGCCATGGATGAAACCTGCATCCTCTGCTTGCTGTCCCCCTGCCCCTTGCAGGAAGATCCCTCTTGTATTTCTCATGAGCTGGAGGACGGATCCTGCAGCTCTGATTGCTTCGGCGGGTGCCAGGCATCCATTAGGAACAAAACGCCCCAATTGCCGGGACTGCTCCTGCATGTAAAGCGCCGGGAGAGGCAGCTAGGAAAGGTTTCAGGGAGAATGTCTCAATGATGCATTTTGGTACAGCATTTTATGTGTGAAATGAACACATGTCCGTGCCAGGATGTAGCTGCTGCCGGATGGATCCGGGCTAACAGGCAGTAATGAATTATCAACCGGGAGGAGCTAAACCAGCCCCCCCGCTTCCTCCTGCACTGCTGATGCTGGAGGTGTTTGCAATGAAAGCGCAGGCTCAGAGCCGGGTTTCAGACTTCCAGCCGGGCCTCCCAATGCCTGGGGCTGACATGCTACATCTGGGGGCAGGGCAGAGGCTGTGCCCTCTGTACCATGGCAGGGAAGAGGGGCAAAGTCCCATTCCCACGTATCCCGCGCTGTGGCCAGCCACGTCCTGCTGTTTCCTTGCAGGAGGCCACAGTGGGATCTGCAAAGAACATGCACGTGTGCACACAGACCCCCAGACACAGAGGTTTGCATTGGGAGTGGCCAGAATCGAAGTGGATCTGAGCCAGCATCACCTACCCAAGGCCAGCTTAGGCTGGGCTGAAGTAACCAGGAGGATTTGGTAAAGGGTTACAAATACAGAGGAAAAAAATCAGGACAAGGTTCCTGATGAAGATTAAGTCAGCACTTTTAGATGTACAAAGCTGGCTTCAACCTAGCTGAGAAGATGGAGGAGCCCTAGGGAGGCGATGGGAAGGAGCTTGTGGTCTTTGCTCTCTTTGCATGTTTGAGGGTGGACTGATTTTCTGGTGTGCAAACATGGTCTCAGCAGAAACCCACAGCTGAATTTTGCAGGTGAGGAAGCAGAGACCTTCCTGCATACTGCTTGCTCCTGCTAGAGTAAAATTGCTCTCAGGCTGCTTCATCTGAAACACATGAAGCCGCCCCCGCCCTGTGTGAGCTCTCCCAAATTGGCTTCCCCAAACTCATTAAGAAGGGCTATTTGTATTCCGCGGTGATGAGCTGGGCTCTGCAGCCTTTTACACAGAGGACCAGGCCAGACAGCTCCCCTGCCTCCCCCAGCTGGGCTTGTGGTTACCAGCACCGAGCAGCTCAGTGTGGGTGCATCTCCCGCTACTCCCAGGAGGGGAGATTTGGCTGAAGCCAGTTTAAAAATCCAGCCTAGGGCTGTTCAGTGATGCAGCTTGAGGCCTCAGCTATGAGCAGCAGAAGAGCTCCAGGGCCAGTTATTCCCTTCTTGCCTGCAGCTGTCTGTGTCCCAGTGTGGGAGCAGCTCTGGGGTAGAGGAGGCCAGTGAGCCCATAGTCCTTCCCCAAGCCAGCGCTGCTGGCAGCAGCAAGGGCTTCCTACAAGCACTAGGGAATTACCCAAGCCCTACAAGAACAGCAGGATGTTTCTTATGCAGGTAAAGAAGCAGCTTTGCAGCTTACTGGGGAGGCAGCAGCTCTTCCACGTGAAAGAGGAGGATCTTTTCCCCCCTCTTCAGTTTTACTCTTCAGGCTCCAGCCCTGTGGCTGGCAGGCAATGATATAGCACAAGCTATGTCCTTGGGGCCATCTCTGCTTGGSTCTTCCTTTAGGTCTTCGTTGTAAATGGTCAGTTGGCAGGGAAAGGCACAAAGCAGGAGGGGAGGGCAGCATTTTTGTTCCCCAGGGAATTGGGGTTTCCACCCCAGGCAGCTGGAATGACATGCCTTGGATGCGAGGGAGGAACGGAGTAGGGCTCCAGGCACAGTCAGTCTCAAAGCTGCTCTCAGGCTCCTGCCCTTGGCCAAATCTTCAGCTGCTGGTGGTGTGGCTTTGCTGGGACACTATTGGCATACACAGATCCCCTGCTACCAAGGGTCACTCTAGGCAGGACAACACATACCTCAGCTACATGCTAGCACCAACAAAGGGATGGTTTCTTGTCCAGGCCCCTAATTTGAACTGTGTAAAGGGGTATCCCTGTCCTGAATCAGGGGTGTTCCAGATGGGGAGTTGGAGCACTCTGGTACCCAGCACAGCTGGCTGGGCTCCAGGGATGGAGACAGGCAGGGAGACAGCAGCACCAGGGGAGAGAAGCAGAGGTAAAACCAGGCAGTACTGTGCAAAGGCTCTAAAAGAGCTAGTGTTGACCTGCAGGAACCACGCAGTTCCCTGTGGGTGGCTGGCAGCCAGTCTCCCACTCTGCTCCACCCGAGTTGAGCCTCCCATTGCAGAGCTGTGCAGCTCTGCCTGCCTGGTGCAGGTGGGAATGTGGGGGCAGGTCAGGCCTTTGTGAAGCCCAGGTCAACCCTCACATCCTCTCCAAGCTGTCTCCGCATGATGCTGCCATGCTGGGGCTGTGGCTCAGAAATGTACAAGCTCCCAGCCTGGGGCAGGGCAGCTCTCCCAGCACCCCCAGGACATGAAAAGGCATTTTGGAGGGCCCTGGGCCCCCTAGTCTGATCCCAGCTCCCCTACAGGCTGCCAAGCTATTGGGCATGGGCTTTGTGAGGTGTCCTGGCTGAAAGCAGCTGGCACGTCCCCCCTGCCTGCTCCAGAATGATGAATGAACATGTTTTTGCTGGCTGGCTGGAGCTGTTCTTTAATAGCTCACTTGCTGTGCCATGGTCTGTCTGCACTGGCAAAGACGGGCAGGGAAAAGGACCATCTCCCTGGCAGCGGTTGGCCAGCCAGCTCCTGCGCTGTGCTGCTTTACCCATGGAGATGGAGCTCACAGTCTTGGTACATCTCTCAGTGAGCAGGTCTGACAGCTCTGGTGCTCCCCCTCCCAAGCCCGTACAGCAGGTAGACAACCTCCGGCAGAGCTCCTGCCTGAGCTGGGAGCCCTGGGGCTGGGAAGCCCCAGAGGACCTGGCTGGCAGGTTGTCTGCAGCACCCAGGAGGAGAAACCTGCTTGTGCTTCCAAGTGCCCCAGCCCAGGCACCTCTCCCTTCTCCATCCCTGGTCCCCCTCCATCTTTCCCCTTCCCAGTTCTCAAGGGAGAGGGGCTACAGCTGTAGCTCCATAGACACCAAAGCCGATCCAGGCTTACCCTGTGATACTCCCTTAGTGTGGCTCAGGGTTGGGGGCAGTGCCTACCTAAGATGGCTGGAGGAGCTTGTGCAGTTCCTGCTCTGAGGTCAGCCCCGGGTTCACGCAGCAGAGTGGAGCAAAGCACAGCTGAGTCGAGCAGCCCTGTTGCAGCCCCTGGAGAGAAGCTATTTTTGTCCTGCTATTTGCCAAACGGTGGTGCTAGGAATGGCTTGGAGAGCCGGAGAAACACAGCTCCTCTGGGTGGAAACCGTGCAAGGCAGAGCCAGGCCTTGAATCGACATGGAAACACATCTCTGATTCCTGATCCCTGGGCAGAGAGAGGGGTCATGGCACAGGACAGCCCCCAGCTTCTGGTGGGGAGGCAAGTACCCCTCGCTGGCATAGGAGCAAGGATGGGGATTGCCATTAGGGCTACGCTCACAGCCCACATCCCTTCCAGTTCTGATGCCATTAAAGCCCTTAAGGGAAGAAGGTCTCAGCTCTGAGTGGGACAGGAAGGTGTAACAGAGAAGCCCCAAGCATGGCCATGGGCTGCTTCAATGCCTGCCAGCACATCCCTATCGCCTTGTGGCAGGAGGAAACTCTCACAGCTGCAGGCTGGTAGAGGTTAATGAAGGGGCTAATTATCCCCCCTGCAGGCAATTAGGGCTCCATTAAGAGAGCCCCTGTCAGCCCAGCACAGGGAGGTGGTGGGTGGTCTCTGAGCTGGAGTCCCTGAAGGGGCGAGGCGGGGTTGTGCAAGCTCCTGCGCCGCCGGGGTGGCGGCTCCGGGGAGGGCTCGGGGGTGCCCCGGGCCGGGGCTGTGCTGCCCTCTCGCGGCAGCCGCCCCCGGAGCTCCCCGGGGCGGGCCCTGCGCTGCGCTGGGTCCCCTCCCCATCTCCAGGTTGTCTGGAGCTGGGCGCGGGCTTGCTCCAGCGGCTCCGTGCCCAGCCCATCACGGCAGCTCTTTGCTCCCCCCCTCCCCGCTTTGGGGAGACTCTCTGGCTGTCAGGGGCACTGGCATAGCTGGAGGCAGCTGCCACTTGTCTGAGGGAAAGTGTCTGGTTGCTGTCCCGGTGGGGGCGGTTCCTCCCTGCTACCCATCACCTGCCTGTGAACATCCAGCTGTTCCCAACCTGCCCCCTGCGTAGAAGCAGGGGTCATCTCTGGGGCCTCCTGGCAGTGAAAGGGATGTGGGTGAAGGGGCTGAGGTCTCCATGCTGGGATGGAAGGGGTGCCACAGGGTGCTGTGTGTGAGGAGCATCCCAGAGCAGGGGAAAGAGGGCAGAGGGAAGCACAGGGCAAGGAAAGCATCTGTGCAAGTGCTCCTCCATGGCAGGCAGCAAGGATTTGTCCAGGACCACATAGGATGCTGGGTGCTGAGCCCAGGACTCCTGATTTCCAGGTCAGACTTGTTCTCACACCTCCCTGGCTGGCAGGAGCTGAGCAATCCAGCCCCTCAGGATTGCTTCCATCTGGCAGGGAGGCAGCTCCCTTCATTTAACCTCCTCCTGCAGGCACATGGGAGCCTCAGCACACAAAGGCCAGGTCATGGGGGCACGGCTGGCTCTGTACCAGCTGTCCCGGTGCTCGCTGCACAGGCTGTGTGCATGCAGAGATGCATTTGTGTGCATGCAGCAGCATGTGCATCCACAGGCTGATGCTGCCCCAGGATCCCTAAGTGCTGGAGCAGCCCAAACCCTGGGGTGAGGCTGCTGTCCCCTGGCTCTGTTTCCTAGTGGTGACAGGGAAGGTAGGGCCATAGGCTCCAGCTCTTGGGGCACCTTGTCCCCGTGTGGTGGCCAAAGAGACCTGGTGACACTGGGGGGGCCTCGCTGCCCACCAGGTGGAGCTGCCCCCCACGTTTTGCTGCTGTGGGGTGGCCCTGGGCCAGCCCTGGTCTCCTGCTGCTTTTCCCTGCCCTGCCAAGGAGGGATCCTGGCCTTCCCCAGCCCTCCGGGTAGTACACACACGAAGGACAAGCATATACATCCTGTACACTTGCTCTGGTGACAAGTGCTGACGCTCACTAGCCCCACCTGCCCAGTAGTACAGGGAAGTTGCCCACTTGCAGGTAGACAGTGGATATTGACCCAGTATTTTGGAAGCCTTCTCCCCAACAGCCACATGAGGGGAGACTCAGGAGGTTGTCCTCAGTGGTGTTCTGGCCTCATGTTTTGCCGGTGCTTGGGGCTGACTGCATTCACTGCACAGATGAGGATGGAGTCAGTCCCAGCCCCTGCCAAACTCTCCATGTAAAGCAGATCTTGCCTGTTCTAGCTGCATGTGGGTCCCCAGGGACCCCTGACCCTCTGGAGCTGCTGCAGGCCATGCCACTGGCTCTGCTGTGGCCATTGATGGGATCCCAGGCTGTGTGCTCTGTGGTCCTGAGCTTGGGGTGCATCTGCTCAAGCACTGCAGCCCTGTGAGATGCAAAGGGCCATGAGGGTAAATCTCTCGCCTGCCTTCTCACTGCCTCTGTGTGCCTTGGCTCAGGGCTGCTGAGGACTGGCTGCCTGAGATCCAGCTGCCCTGTACCTTAGCTTGGAGGGACCCAGGGGTAGGTGTTTCTGTGCTGATACCATGCTAATTCCAGGGAGCCAGTTTGGGACCACCAGCCTCCTCTCACAACCCTAGACCTGCCCCAGGAAGCTGGGACCTGGAAGACCCCCTGGTCAAGCAATCCACCACCTTTCCTAGCCCCTTTTCTCCCCTGATGCTTGCAAGCCCCAAGCAGGGGTCCCATCACAGACTGTCCCTCCTCTCCTCATGGCACTCCCAGTGTGTGACAGGCAAGGGCAAGGGGACTGGGCAGGCAGGGGGCTGGAGAGGGTCTCTCTGCCCTTGGTCGTGGTCGGGCTGGGGCTCTGGAGGAGGGTCTGCTCCTTGCCTGGTGGGATGCTGTCAAGCCTGGTCTGCGGTGGAAGCGAGGGAGGCAGCTGTACAGGAAATAATCACGGCTTGTTCCAAGATTAAATCACTGGYGGGAGCGCGAGAGAGGATAAAAGGAGCCGTCTGTCGTTAGAGGGAATATTAACCCGGCAGTGGGCCGGGAGGGGGGAGAATTTTATCCCCTGCACTTGCTGGCTGCCAGGCCCGCTGTGTACACAGGGCTCAGCACTGACAGCATCTCTCAGCAGGGCATGYGCCCTCCCTCCCCGGCTCAGCCCTCGGCATGGGCCCTTCTCCCTCCCCTGCTTGAGGGAGGGATGCTGCTGCGAGCAGGGGCAGAGGAAGGATTTTTGGAGAAGTGAGGAAACTGAGGCAGGATCGTGCTGCGTGTCTGGCACCACATGGAGGCACTGAACCGTTTGGTCCCTCCATGCATCGCTTTTTGCTCTGCCCAGGCCAGGTCTTTGCCCAGTTCCTCTGGATGAGCTCAGCGTTGCACAAAAGGTTCTTGTTTGGTCTGGCCCTTATCAGGGACCTGCCTCGAGGTCCTTCAGCACAGGAGCCAGGCTGGAGCTGGAGCAGGTGGGGCCAAGGAGCAAGGGAGAGGGCAGAGGGAAAACAAGAGACCAGCTGCAAAGGGGTGAGCTGGCGGGGAGATAAGATAGAGGGAGAAATGCAAAATATGATGGGTGGCAGGTGGGAGGGAACGTGGGAAACTACGGGGCACCTTGGGTCAGCCCAGCTGGGAGAGACACTTAACGGGGCAGACTCTTTGGGGGTGCCAGCCAGCCATGGTGACAAGCTCCCAGCACCATTTTTGGCCCCTTGCCCTTGCCTGGGACCTGCTTTCAGGTCTGGGAGTAGCTGAGATGGGACCCCAAGACACCTGTGTCCTGGTGACCCTCAGCCGCTCCAGGGATGCTGCGTGGGGACCGAGCATGGCCCTGGAGAGCTGATGGGAGCAGAAGGGCTTGCTGCCAGCTCCGGGGATGTGGGTATGGGGACACCTTCCCCACAGCCCAGCTGGGCGGTGGCCACGCACCGGCCAGGCATGGCAGCTGTGCCCAAGCGGTGGCCCCCTCCCTGCCCCTGGCAGGCTGTCCCGGCCCACTGCCGAGGCTGCAGCGGGGAGGAAAGCCGTGCTCTGCGGGCCTGCTCAGGGCTGCAGTTTATGGGGTCTCCCGTGCCAGGATAAACAGACCCATGGGGGCCGGGGTTTGCAGCAAGCGGTTCATGAAAGCCTGCGGCCCTGCGCCTAGGGCTTCCTTCCCTTTGATGGAAGATTCCCAGTGGTTTCCTGAGCAAGAAGATCCCGGCTCCTTCCCCCTCACCCCCTTTCTTTCTCCCCCAGCCCATTCCCTCTCCAGCTGAGACAGGAAGATGAACTATCCTTGGCTGCCTCCTCCAGCCTGGTGGTGCCCCACTGAGCCAAGCCCTCCCCTCCGTGCAGGATGAGGCCCCCGGTGCTCAGCCTTCCCACGTGGGGATGCCTGGCTGCGTGCAAACTGCCTGAGCCTGGCCTGATTTTGCCCAAGCAACTTTCTTTATCAGCCTGCTCCCTCTCTGGGGAAGTTATTTGAGAAAGGCCAGCACTATTGGGAGCAGCCAAAGCAGTGATTTCTCCCACCAACACAGCTGATGGAGCTGAGCRTGCGGGGAGACCAGACCCATCGCAGAAACACTTGTTGCATCCTTGGTATGCACAGCCAGTGCTGTCAGCACCGATGGGTGCCGCTGGTCACTGCCCATCCCCTGGGCCCCGGGGTTTGCTGTACCTGCGATTCCTCACTAAGGAAAGGCTCCCATGGGACCAGCTCCATGGTACCAGGCATGGGCTGAGATCTGCAGGTGATTTGCACACATGTCCCCCAGCACCCCCCAGTAGCTCCCATCCACTCCACTCTGGACAGAGATCCTGGAGCAGATAGAAATCCTCAAAGCTCAACCGGAGCCTGGAGACCTCTGCAGGCTTACACCCGGGGAAGGTCTGGCCCGGCTGCACACAAACCCCAGTGAGCAGCCGTTGCCAGGACGCTGCGATTTCCAAGCCGACATCAAAAAGCAGCTGGGGATTGGCTTGCAAATGCTCCCACACAGCACATCCTCTGTGTTTTATGAGCGATGTTTTACAACGTAAGTGCTGCTATATTAAGCCACGCATCTAACTGGAAAAACAGGAGACGGTGAGGCAAGCGCATCTACCTCGGTGCCGGCTGCTTTAATGCTGCATAAGCGAGTCCTTCTCCTGCTCAGGCTCTCTCCTACCTCTCTCCCCCTGCCCGGCCCCGCTCCGTACAGGCAGGAGGCAGGCACGGGCACTCTGTGATGCACAGCCGGCCCTTGGGTTTTGGGACAGGGTGCTACAGTGGGGTGTTTTCCCACCTGCTGCAGCCCCCGTCCCCCAGCCCTGCTCCTGGGGTAGGCAGGAACTGCAAAATGGGGCCAGTCCCCATCTTTTAGGGCAAAATCCTTGCTGGCAGCAGGATATCAGGGGCTTTGCAGGGGGTGTTTAGCTTCAGCTGGGGTCTTTCGGTTCCTGAGCGAAGGGTGAGTGTTTGGGGAAGACCAGCCCTCCTCACCGCCGGGCAGGTGGAGGGAGAAGGTGGTCTCCTTCCCGGCGGCCCCAGGAGAGGGTGCTCGCCACCCGCAGCTGTGCCAGGCCTGCACCAGCACCTCCGCAGCATCCCCGCACCTGGCTGGCCAGGGCGCTGCCCCGCTCCCCCCGCGGCCCTGGGGTGCAGGGGGAAGCAGAGGCCTTGGGCCAAAAAAGCCTGTGTCCCCTGGACGGGCCCTGCTTTTATTCCTTACCACCCCCCGGGGTAAGGATTTGCATGGGGAGGCTGTGTTTTCGAGAGCTCCCATCACCGGACCCTGACCTGCATCCCCGTCCCTTGTCCATGCAGATGGATGCAAAGAGCGTGGCCGTGCCATGCCCTACCTGGGGACGGTGGAGGGAGCAGTCCTTGGCAAGCCAGGACCCTTGCAAGAGAGCGGTGGAGTTGATTTATGCTCCTGACATTTCTCTCCCGGTCGGGCAGAGCTTTTAATAAAGAGTGAGTGATTTATGGCTCCTTTTAAGTGGGAAGGAATGTTACCTAAGGCAGTCTGCCCCTGACACCCCCGCCTTGCTGTCTCGCTGAACCCCCAGCATCTGGGCTAGCAGGAGGGGAGCAGAGACCATCTCTGCCCTCATCTTCCCCTGAAGCCCTCCCCACAGCTGAGATGGCCCCAGCATCCTGCCCCATTCCCAGCAGCAGCAGCCCTGGCCCTGTCCGGGGATGCCCTGGCACCCTGGGGGGAGCGCTGCTGTATCCCCTCCAAACTGCCCCAGGCCTCGGCAGCGGGGCAATGCACAGCCCACGTGCCACCCAGCACGTAGCAGCAATTCAAGGAAAGCTTCCGCCCCGGGACCCCTCTGCTCCCCTCCGTGAGGACTCCTGTGGTGGCTGGCCTGGGGACAGGATGACAGCTCCATGGCAGTTGTCATGGTTACTGGGTATTAATGGATGTGGGCATGAGCGCTTCCTGGTGATGAGCAGCTCCAGAAGGGAAGGGCTGCCCTTCCAGCTCCAGCCCTCCTGGGGGGGCTTGGTCATGGAGCCACCTCCATGGCCCTCCCCAACCCCTCCAAATCCTGAACCAGAGCTGGCCAAAGCCAGCTCCAAACCCAGAGGTGGCAGCAGCTTGCAACTAAAGGGGCTTCTTGGGGCCCAAAATGACTCTTGGGTCTCCCAGAGCAGATAAGGAAGGGGACCTGTCCCCTCCCATCCCATCCCTGCTGCCTAGAGGGGACTGGAGAGGGCCACAGGGCTGGGGGACATGGTGGCCAGCAGGAACGGGGACGCAGCATTGCCGCAGGACCCTGCCAGCCAGCCCCTTTCCCCTCTGGAAAGGGCTAATGAGTGAGGACAGGGGATAAGAGCAGGGGTGGAGGGAGCATCGCCCAGACAAAAGCCGCCCCAAGAGACTCTCAGCTGCTAATGAAGATAAAGTGCCCGGTTCCTTTTCTTCTCCCAGTGAAATCTGGTGGCTAAGGGGGAAAAAATGCTTTCAAGTGTATTCATCTATAACATGGCCTGGAAGGCAGGGATTCCAGCAGCCAGAGCAGCGGCCAGCTGAGACACTGATCTCACACTTCACACACGTGCACGCACACACGCATGTGCAAACACACACACACATCCGTGCAGGCTGCACACAGCGTGTGTGAAATACTCGCAGAGCACATGCGCATGCACACAGACATCAAAAGCCCGGTCTTTCTCTGCATCAAAACCGCAGCCATAGATGAAGGCATGTGTTGAGCAAAACACCCCCTGCCCACGCAGAGCGCCCGCGCCGGGCTGCCAGATCCCACACGTGCCCTGAAACGCACATGGCAAGCGCAGTGCAAACACAGGCGCGCGGCACGCCAAGGGCGCCTGCCCGGCACTGGCGCGTGCGCACGCACACGCACACACATGCATACACGTGTGCGTGCGTCCTTCCCCCATCCTCAGGCCTGGCGGTTGTGCAAACACAGCCTGTATTGTGTGGCCGTGGTGGGAGAGAGCAAGTGATGCCCAGCAGGGTCCCGGGATGGAAGCCCTTTGGGGTCACTGCAGTACTTCAGTAAATATGTGAATAAACCTCGTTGCTGTTGATGTATGGGGGAAGCAGGTTGGGGGGAGATCTGCTGGGGCTCTCCCATGCTGTGGATGGATGGACTCCCATCCCATCCCACCCACAGGGTCTGTCCCAAGCCCTTCCCCTGCTTGCTGTCCCACAGCCCAGCCCTTGAAACTCTCCTTAACCTTCATCCCAGCCCTGACTGCACAAGATCTGCAGTAGAGAGTCCCACTGCTGTCCCCTACCTGGGAGCTCCTCTTCCCAGAGACCCTTCCACATGCCTGGAGCAGGCATGCCAGGGTCAATGGGGCTGTATTTCCAAAGTGCCCATCACCAGGCTATCTGGGAAGGATGCTCTACAGCCCTACACTAAGTTAAACAAACCCAGGGCTGTTCTCTAGCCCTGAGGACCTCTGCCATGGACCAGCCCACCTCCAGGCTGTGAAACACATCCTGCAAATAGGCAGCCTGTGTGCCAGATCATGCTGGGACTGTCCCTGACCCAGGCTAACTCCTAAACCGCGAGCAAAAATTGCCTGGATCAGTGCAAGCTGGCCCAAACCAAAATCACCCAGGGCAGTGCTAAGAATTCCCATGGGGACAGTCCCGCTGCTGTGCCTGGGAATGCCCTGGGACTGTTTGTTTTACAAGTGTAAAACACTTGGACAAACATAACCAGAGATTCCCCCCTCCTTTCCTCCAGAGGCTTTGAATTAAGTAAGTGGCCCATTTACAGAGAGGCAGCAAGGGAATAGACGGCATGTGGGGAGGGGGAGCAGCTACTCCCCAACACATCTGGCAGCTAAACGTACCCCCAGACCCACCAGAGGCCCTCCAGACAGCAAAGCATTTACTTGCAGCCCCCCAGGCAAATAGAGGTGCCGCAGAGAGAGGCTGGATCCGGCTCTGCTGACACCCTCCTGCCCTGTCTCAGCATCGCGCGGGGGCTGTGCCTGGCTAGACCCCACTGGCTTGTTGCAATCAACTGCCATATCGGTTGGGCATGAGGGCTGAGAAGAGGTGCCCCACACCTCTGGGGCAAGGTGGAGGGCAGCGCGGCTGCTGGAGGCAGCTCTGGCACCATTTGGCATGGCCGGCTTGGGCAAGTACACTGCTATCCCGCCGCACCCGGCTGCTGACAGCCGATCCTCGGTACCTCCCAGCTCCTGGTTATTAATTCATACGGATCTGCTTGGCTGAGGCTGGGGGAAATAAAAACTAGCTGGATAATTGCACATACATCCCCAAGCAAATAATGGGAAGGGGGAAAGAGAGGGACCCAGCTCAGTGAGAAACTAGGAAACCAAATGGAGGGAAGCTTGGGAGCAGCCAGGAACCTCTCGGCATGGGGACAAGACCTCAGAGCCAGGGGTCAGGGGACTGGGGCCAGAAAACAGCACCCGGTGAGAGCTGAGAGGTCGCATTACCCCTGCAGCGTGGGATGGAGGGAGGCAAAACCAGCTCCTCACAAAGCTGCCTGGGCCCGCGGCCGGGGACAGCGCCTGGCCCAGCCCCAGCCCCGCACCGGCTCAGCCCCGGCTCCCAGAGCCCAGCCCCGGGTGAGCTGCCCGCACTCCCTCAGCAGAGGGCAGTGGATGCACACGCACACGCCTGCACACCTGTGCTGCACACCCGTGCTGCACACCCGTGCTGCACACCCGTGGCCACCCACCCCTGTGTGCCCAGGATACGGAGGGACACAGCGGCAAGGACCGGTTCTCGGTGCTCTGGCTGTTGCCGGCGTGTTGAAGGAAGAGCCTGGCAGCCCTTGGGGGAGAAAAGGGTCCCCAGGGGCTGGCAGGCGAGGGATGGCAGCGGGGTGAGCGTTGGCCTTGCAACGCATCCCTGGGGCAGCCCGAGTGGGGACCGCTGACTGGCGAGGGTCTCTGCCTGCACGACCCCAGCCCTTCCCCGTGCTCTGACCTTGTCCCCAACCCTGACCTAGCTCCCTGTCCTCTCACTGGTTCCCAGCGGAGGACACGGTGTTTCCAGCCCAGATGAGTGAGTCCCACACTGCTCTGCTCACCCCTGCAGCTAGCTGCCAGCCAGAGATCCCTGCCTGCCCTCCGAGGCTCCCCTGCCCACTGGGATGCTGGAAGATGTCTCCCCGGCTTATTTCCATGGGCATTTACCACGGTGGCTATTCTGAGCCCTGGGCAGCAGGGATGAGGCTATAAAGGCAGCCCTGAGTCCTGGAGGCGCAGGGAAAGTGTCCACGTTAGTGTGGGCTGCTAAACTGGGACCCCATCTCTATYACTGGGCAGGAGGAGGCGAAGAAGTGCCTACATGCATGTGGGCAGCCTCCCAGGTCAGAGTGGTCCCTGTCAGACTATAAAGGGGTCCCCCATAGCTGTATAAGTGGGGGTCCCTATAGTTATATCAGGAGGGGCTCTATAACCATATAAGCAGGACCACTATAGCAGTGTAAGGCACATGACAGACAGCCACAGGATCCCCCCTCCAGCTGCAGGAGGGTCCCCGATGCCAGCCCCTCCCTGTGGGAGATGAAGCACCATCCCCTCCCAGTGCATCCCAGCCTCTCCCAGTATCTCTGGCTTGACCATCTTGGTGCTGCCTGGCCCAGATGTGCTGGGAAGAGGGAGGGGGCAGCCCCGGCAGCTGTGGAGCATTCACGCCAGATGTGGAAGGTACCCTTTGCGACGGCAAGCCATACGGAGGCTGCTGAGCTGGAGGCCTGTACTTATCCGGCCGCGACATGGCACGGGAAGAAAGGACATTCCTCCCTTAGGAACAGCTTGCGCACATGGCGTCATCCCCTCGTTATTAGGGGGGAAGCCACAGAGAGGGTGTTCCCAGCCCCAACGCCCCCCCTCCGCAGGCCAGGCTGGCCCCAGGAAGGGCGGTGGGAGCTGGGCAGGGAGCGGGGGGCTTGTGGGATGCTGCCTTTGCCATCCGATCCCTGACTCTGGGTCGCTCTCAGCCTCTCGGCTTGCTGCGAGGGCAGGAGACATCCTGGCCTGGATTCAGCCGACTCAGCACTTTGGGCTGAGCCCGGCTGTCACTGAGCCCAGGCTATGGCTGAGCATGCCAGAGCCTCGCCAGATGCTGGGGTATGTGTGCCTTTGCTGGCCGTCCCCTCGCGGCTTTCCTGGGCGATGGGGAAGCTTGCGGCAGCGCCGGCTGGAAGAGATTCCCAGCCCATCCTGATGGAGGCTGCTGTCTGCCTCGCTGGGAGACACCCGGTTTGAGGAGCTTGGCTCAGCATCCCTTCCTTGGAAAACCCTCCTGGGAGAGGCCCCTGCCCTGGCCCAAGGCCCTGAGATCCTAGCTGGGTGGAAAAGCCCCAGTTGGGGCATGGCACTGAACTGCTCTGTGCTGGGGATGGGACATGTCCTCTGTTCCTACTCACTGCCCAGCAGAGCCCCTGCTAAGTCAGCGGGAGCTGGGCACGTCCCAGTCCCCAGGTCTTCGCCCACCAGCCCAGCTCTGCAGCGGGCACAGTCAACACCAAGCCTCCAAGAATGATTTCCCTGCTAAGGGACTGTGGTGCAGGGGAACCAAGCTGCCCTGCCAGCCCTGCTTGGGGTCCTCCTCCATGAGCCCTGCTCAGAGCTCACCCAGAGCTGTGCCATGAGGTGAGGCATGGGATGCCAGAGATGGGACAGAGCGGCTTGACTTCAAAGCCAGGAATTAGAAGCTCAGAGGGATTTGCAGAGACCAGGGAAACCTGGAAAGCAGACCAGAGGGTTTGTTCCTGGCTCTGCCAAGGAAGGCTATCAGCTACCGGAGCAGCAGCAGGAGGCAGACTCGGTGATTCAGAGCAACAACAGCTTGGGTATACGATAGGACTTGCCTAAAGCCAAAGGATGCTCCGGAGCGGTGGGACAGAGGGAAGGGCAGAGCATCGCTGCACCCTTTGGAGCTGGTTTTGTCCTGTCCGGAGTAAAGCTGCCTTGGTAACCTTTGCAAAAACCCTGCATGTTTGGTGTCTCATGACCTGTGTCCTGGGAAGGGCAAACCCTGAGCTGATACCCACCCATGGACTCCAAGGTCTCAGAGAGAAACCAACCCAACCCTCCCGCCAGTGTTTCCAGCGACCACAAGCTAGCAGTGATGCCGGGTGTCGGGAAACATCAGAGCACGTGTCTCCCGTCCGCACGGGCGAGAGCAGCGTGTGGGTGTTGGGACACGCCTGGCCAGAAGAATCCCAGCAAATTACTTCTCCTTGATGTCTGCCCGTTCGTCACGGCAGAAACACGGCGTGCAAAGGGCTTGGTTTTGAAGGAGCGCCGAGGGATGCCGGAGCCGGGTTGCTGCCAACTCACCTGTCACTCCTTGCACGCTGCCCCGGGGCTTGCAGGCTGGGGGGAGGCAGGTGCTGGGGAGCCAGCACGGCCGCGGAGCCGTGGCCGAGGAAGCGAGCAGGTAGGGAGCTGCCTCTCCCAGGCTCCTCGCTCCGGCTCTGCCAGGTGGTATTTGGCTGCAGAAAGTGCAAGGCACTTCCAGCCTCGGATGTATTTTTTTCCCCCCTGTGACTTTCACRGAGGGCTTTGCAGTGGTGTCGGTGGGGAGGTTGTCCTGAATTGGAAGCGCTCAGTAGGGGGGAGCACAGGACTGCGGGGCTGGGGGAGACCAGCTCACCCCCCCCCGGTAGCCAGCCCAAAAGCCAGGGGCTGGGTGTGTTGGGAAGGACCAGCAGGCAGGAGACCTGCAGAACAGCCCATCCCACTCAGGGACCAGCTCTGGGGGCCAGGCAGAGATGTACAGCAGGCAGTGAAGAGGCCTGCAGAAATGGGGATGGTCAGAGACCCTGGGGTCCATAGTGGCAGCTTGGGGAGGTGTCTGGATGCCGTGAGATGCTGTGTAGCCTCTTGCAACCCATGAGGCCATTGCACAATGTGAGCCAGACCCTTGCGCTTCTCCTCCACTCTGTGTGAGCCAGCAAAGCCTCCGGGCAGGTGGGCTTGGAGGGGCTGACGTACTCCCCTGCAGCCAAGCAAGGAGCCTGACTCGGGCTGGCTTTATGCTYAGGACCCTGCTCAGCAGAAGAGCCCAGGGGCATCTCTCCCACACCGGGACCTCCCCTGTGCGGGCACAGCTGAGGAGCAGATGGGGACTGGTGGGCACAGACCCAGGGTGAGAGAGGAGCTGTGCTGCTGTGAACCTGAGCCTCAGCCTCGCTTGGCAGGTGTAAGCATGTGAGCTGGCCAGGTCCTTGCCTTTTTTTGCAGGGTTTTAGAGCAGAGACATGCACTGTGTCTGGGTGGTGGCAGGGGATGTGCTGGGGATGGGTCAGGGTGGTGCTGGCGTTGTGCAGCTCAGGGAGGGAGGTCAGCAAAGCAGAAGGCAGGGCAGTGAGGGCAGGGACATGCTGGCGAGTCCTCAAGACACTTGCCAGTTTGATTGAGGTACCGGCAAGCAGGGAGGTGGCATCACTGCTGACCAGGTTTGCAGGTGACGCACGGGCTGGAGGGTGCTGGCGGTGAGCAACACAGAGCCTGGCTACGTGGCTGAGCACAGTGTGCAAGGCAATGCCGGGACAAGGACAAGGGCAGGTTATACCTGCAGGACAGGAGGCTCCGCTTCAGTGACATGCAACGGTGGAAAGGGCTACGGGTGCCCGGGAGCCAGCTCTGCACCGTGAGCACCCCACGGTCCTGGCTGGAGCACACACAGGGGAGCTGAGGCTGCCCACGGGGAACAGTTGTGCTTTAGTGCATAATCCAGGTGTCTGCTAGACCCCAGGGCCAAGGAGATTTGGCACAAGAGACACCTGATCTGTTTGTCCAAGGCAGTGGTGGGTCTTCCCTTCTTGGCTGGTAGCACTGCAGGCAGCAAAATCTTCTCCTGGCAGGGAGGGGCCACGTCCCAGCACCGTTCGCCATCAGGACATCATCTCTAATGGGCACAGGCAAGCACTTGGAGGATTGAAGGCTAAAGGATCTTGTCCCAGCAGCCAGGGCCTGTCTCCTGCCAGACTAGGGGCATCTCTCACCTGCCTGGTGTACTTCCAGGGGACTGTGGGGACTGCGGGCTGGCCCAGTGGATGCTGTTAGCTCTCAGCAGCCCTGTGCCCTGGGTGTGAAGCCAACGTGGACCAAAACTTCTGCCCCAGGTGATGCTTTTTCTGGTAGTCAGGATCATGATTGAGATGGGGGGGTTACAGCCTCCAGCCCACTGCTGCTGCCCTCAGCCTGGCGTCCAGACAAAGGCTGCCCAGGACTTGGCCAGGCTGTGACCACCATCCCCCAGTTCAGATAGGGAGGCTTCACCCCCTCCATACCGCCCGCAGCCCGTGCTGCTCTCCCAAGGGTTTTCGAAGCCGCTGTTTCACAGGGGGTTTGGCACCAGCATTTGGTATAGACCTGAGGCAGCCCCGCCGTGCCCCCCTCCCCTCGCCGCTGCGTCCTGCTGAGGCACAGCAGCTGGGGAAGGTTTTGCAAGGCTCCGCAAAGCAGCTGCCTGGCTCCCTGTCATCAGAGCAGCACGGGGTGGTACCTCCCAGCCACGAAACCCCGGGGAGATACTGAACAAAGCCCAACTTGTGTAAACCAAGCCAGCCCTGGTGAGGTGTCTGCCACCTCCCTGGCCTCCTGCCCTCCCCACTCAGCCTATCTCAGCCCACATTTAACAATTACCTTCTCTCCGCACGGCTCCCCAAGTGCTCTGAGTGATGTGGGCCAATTCCCCGCTGGCAACTCCCGGCTGCCTCCCAGGAGTTACGTCAGCGGGGAGTTGGACCATGCGCATCCTCCGTGCAGCACCTGGCAGTGTGGCAGCCAGCACCTCCCCTGGGCCTGCCAGGGCTGATGCTGGGCATCGGCGGAGCACCCCCAGGAGGCAACAGCATCCCTTCTCCCCCCCCAGCAATGGAAAGAYGGTGCCCTGCCCTTGAATTGCAGGGAAGGGGGTTCTGGCAGGTGCAGTTACCCGAGCTGGAAGTGATCCAGGGCAGTGGATTTAACACCCTGGCTCTGGATGTAGGAGGGCATCAAGCCATCAGGGCATAAGGCAGCATTTTGCATCCGATGCTTCCAGTAATGATCCCAACACAGGTCAGTGCCCTTGCCAGGGTGTGCCGAGATAGTCTGACCCAGCCATAGTATGCCTGCCCTCGGCTAACAGCCTGGCACTGTGCAGAGAGTCAGCCTGGGGTGCCTGGAAGCCACCACCCATGTGCCCAGCACTGTCCCCTTGCTGCCGGCATGCACAGCTCGGCACATGGTATCTGGGTGTTATGGCCAGCAGGAATCGCTCCCACAAAACCAAGCATCTCTCGAAGCATTGCCACTGCGTGTCCTGGGAAAGCCGTGCCCGTCTGGCATGCCACAGCACTGGACTCGCCAGCACTCAGCCTGGCATCGCCGTGGGGTGACTGCAGCAGCACGGGCTGTCCCGTCCCTCCCTCTCCCTGCACAGATGCTGCGCTGGCACCATGGGAGAAAGCGGCACTCCTCCCCACACCGGCAGGACATGCGCCACCTCCTTCCCCAGAGGGACCCGGCTGCACCGGGCTTGGTGCGGGAGGCTTCTGGTGACACTGGGCTGGGCGAGCAGCTGGAGTTAGGCACGGAGGGGAGCCAAGGAGGCACACGGTGACGGTGAGCCAGCACTTGGGCAGAGGGGCCCGAAGCTCGGGAGCATCCACACTCAGGACTGCATATCGGGGAGCACTGGAGGGGCTGGGAGGCAAGGCAGGGAGCGAGGGTCTCCTGCACACACCTGTCCCAACTGGGACAATCCTCCTTCACTCCATCACTTCTCCCAACCCTCTTCCACCCACGCAGCCTGCCCAGCCCCTGCCCTCCGCTCCCCACACACCTCCTCTCCTCTTCAGTGGTACCCAAGGGACCTCCGGGTAGGGCTGAGAGACAGGAGCAGGGGACAGGACTGGGGGACACTGCAGGGATGTAGCATCCTTCTGCACGGAGTGGGACATCCTGCATGTGATAGTCTGGGCTTGCTCTGCAAGAGGTGACATCACCGGAGATCTTCTGGTCACCTCTTCTTGTGGTGGTTGGTCTCGAACGGTGCCCACCACCAAGGTACCTGAGCGCTCGCTCTTGGCCCATTGGCTCTGGAGCAGCCACAGCCCTGGAAGCGGCATTGTGAGGGAGCGACATGGGTGGTGATGTGGCCCAGGGTGGTGATGTGGCCCAGCCATCCCTTCGTGCCTCCAGCTGCCAGCCCTTCTGGGCATGAGATGGCTCTTTTAGCTCCTGGATGGCTGGTGCCAGCCCTGGCCCAGCTCTTTGAGATTCCCTGTGCCCTCACCCATCCTGGCGAGGGAGAGAGAGCCGGCGGCTGGCCCAGGGGCTGGGAAGGGCAAGGAGACTCAGCTACCCACCGGGAGGTGGAAAATGGCCTGGAGCAGGCAGTGCAGCGAGGTGGGGTGTTGCTGGCTGCCGTCTATTATTCCTGCCCTGCATCAAAAGGCCGAGATGAAAGTCTCCGGCCACAGCCCTCGCCACAACAACGTGGACCCCCCTCCTGAAATTACTGCTTCCCTGAAGGAGGTTGCTTTTGCCTGAGTGGCGGAGGAGAAAGCCGTGTTTACACACCAGGTTTCAAGCGCCGCTCGCCAGCTGCCTCACTGTAATTACGGTCGTTAGGAGGGGATGAGTTGCTGGGGCTTGGTGCTGGGGTGTTTGTTTGTTTATTTGCAGCCCCAGCATGGGGCAGCTGGTGAAGGAGGGCCGCTCTGCCAGCAGCTGGAGAGCTGGGCTCCTGCTGAGCCTGGCTGCCTGGCCGAGGGATGCTGTGGTCCCTGGTGAGCGTGGGGCCAGGCCAGCCCCAGGCTTTGCAGTGGCACAGGGGAGAAAGGTGTCTGGTGGGAAAGGGCATCTCCCCAGAAGGGCAGGGATGGAGCTGAATCCCCAAATCCTAAAGTGCTATGACTGCGGCAACAGGAAGCCCGCAGCGGGGATGGGGAGTCAGGAGGCTCTGGGAACCACAGCCACCACGGACCGATTGTGGCTGCAACTCTGCTCGCAACCTGAGCACCCCCTGAAGTGTGCATGGGCTGAGCAGGAACAAAGCTCTTCTCTCATCCGCTCTCCAGCTTCTGGTCCCCAAGTCAAGCGACAAAAGTGCCTCACATTCCTGCCCGCATTCAGCCTTGATTTAGCACTATGCTTCGCTGCAGGGCTCACCCGCCATGGGGGATTCACATCCTGAAATGCCTCTGGGGACGTCTCTTCAAGGCATCTCCTCCAGCTCCCTCCAGCAGCAGCACCAGGCTACAGAGACAGCACAAGGACCAGGCTCCCTCTCAGTCTGGGTGACATGTGGCATGGAATTGGCACCAGGAACAGGACTTCTGGGTCCTATTCCCAGCCTGGCTGCTTCTTGCTGCGTTATCCACAGGAGCTCTTGTGCGCTGGCACCGGAGCTGACAGCATCCATCTTGCAGGCAGGTTGCAGGGCTGAGCTGCCAGCTGCAAAGTGCTTCCAGGGAAAGACTGCTTATCGTCCAGCACATCCCAGGTTTCCCATTGCTGCCAGGCTCCTCTTTCAGCCCAACCAACACCACCTGAAGGGGAGCCCCTGCAGTATCTGGGATATCTGCCCCGCAGCCAGGGCTGCTGCCCAGGGACGTTGCAGGAGTGGTTTTAGCAGGCAGCCACATCAAAGCCAGTCCAGGACGCTCCATCCCACCACAGGCTTCGGCACCCATGAACAGTGAGCATGACGCACCATGACAGCACAGATTGCTTCCTTGAAAGGCTGGGCAGGCAGTGTGTGCGGGGGCAACAACAGTGCTGCCTCCTTCCACTTCACAGCCGCCTTGGGCTTGCTCTGGGTCCTACAGCTGGAAGAACATGACAGAAGTCTTCTCCTGATTTTTCACCTCTCCTGTCACAGCCCCTACCTCCTGAGGTTGAGTGTCCTCAAAGGTTACCAACCCTCCTGGCTCAAATGCCTCCAGCACTGCAGACTCCCCAGTCCTGGACAAAAGCGCTTCAGCATTCTGGCTGCTGGAAATGTGCCTCCTTGCTAACCCAAACGTACAGAGAGTGAACTCCCATCCCTTGGCTCCCAAGAGGTCTGGAGTGCACCTTTAGCCAACACAGGGCTACCAACACCAGTCCAGACCTGGCTTTGCGCTGAGATGTCGCTCAGCAAAAGCCCCTTCCTCCAGCAGGTATTTACCCCAGCTGGTCATGGCAGAGGATTTGCACTGGCAGTGTCATGGTGCAGTGCATCCTTACTATTAGGCAGCTGTTGCAAACAGCTGGAGACTTTGTCTTTGGCTTTTTTCCTCATTCTCTATTTGGAGTCAGCCCTTTAGGATGCCCCCAGGGATATGTGCATTGGTACTGGGGCTGAGAGCACAAGCGAGCAGAGAGTCTGGGGGCCTCTTGGGATGACATGTGCTCCTGGTCTGGTGCAGGCAGTGTGATCAACGGAGTGGCAGAGGGGTGCAGCCTGTCCCGAGCAATAGGATCCTGCAGCTGCAGGGGCACAGTGAGCTGTGCGTGAGCAGCAGGGATGAGGTTCACATGGACGTGTCCTCATGCATGTGACAGGCATGCTGTCCATGTCCATGCAAGCAGCAAATGAGAGCAAGTCACCAGGCAGTGCTACTTGTGCTTCTCTTTATTCTTTCACTGCCTTGCACATCTCCTGATTTCTGATCCTCGCTCAGCAGTTCCCTTGGCAATCCATTCAAGCAGCGATGCTAAGGCTGGAAGGACCCAGCGAGGCCACCCAGCCCACCCCCAGCCTCAGGCCAGGCCCACTCGCACCCCCTTTGCCAGGGAGAAAAGGGGTATTCCCCCCACAAGACCCGTGCGCTACGTGCAGAGTGTGATGGGGAAGCGGGTCGCTGGCRGGGGGGAGCTCGCTGTTCACCAGTGCGAGTGGGAGGGTGAACTGGAAAGAGCCTCCTCTCCTGGTGGAGCACCACCGCCCAGGCTTGACGAGGCGTGTGCTCCTGCGCCACCCGTACACGCCTTGGGTGCCTCTAACCGCCTGGGACAGGTATTCATGGTCCGGCGGAGCGTGCCCTATCATGCCTTCATGCCACGGCGCTCAGCAAGCGCCTCCCCTCCCTGCAGCTGCAGCTGTGCTGGAGCATTCCTCTGGGGAGGGCTGGCTCATACAGGGAGTGATGGGGGGCTGCAGACGGCCACCCCCTTCTCCCCAAGTGCACTGGGCTCTTCCCCACCGCAGCACCCTCATCACCTCTTCAGCTCGGTCCCTGCAGCGAGAGCCCACTGTGGCCATGGAGGCAGCACTCCTGGCTGGCACAGGGAGATGTTCCCAGGAGCAATTTCAGGGCTGCTGTGCAGGCRTGGGGAGCACCCTGGGATGGCTGCGCCCCTTCTTTCATATGCGCGTGGCTGAGGGTGGTGCGACCCTCCCTGACCAGTGCAGAGTGGGAGCCAGATGTGGCAGGGGCAGGGACAGGGCATTAGGGCTGGGATCTCCTTGCTCCTCGGAGCATCCCCTTCCAGTTCCTTGCTGAGGGTGGATGGGACTGCGGGGAGGATGGGGTATTCTGGAGGAAGTCAGAGCACTTCCAGATGTAGCCAAAAAGATKGAGTTAGATGGGATCTCCCCAGAGGGGTGATAACTGTGGAGCTGACACAACACTTCTCCGTGAAAGACTTTGGAAGGGGAAGGTCCTACAGAGTGACACTCTTGCCACAGTCTCGGAGCAGCTCCCTGGCCATGCTGCCAAACACCGGTCCTCTTTTGTCTTAAAAGTGGGGTTGGGGAGGGGAAAAGCTCTGAGGCAGGAGTGCAAAGGCAGCTTCTGGTGCTGCCCAAGCTCAGTCAGAGTCACTTCTAGCTGAGCCCACCACATTCATGTAGGCACACAAGAGAAGGTTGGCATGGGCAAAACTGAGACGAGGAGGAAGGGATACATATGGAGGACCCCCCATGGGTACCAGCTCTGCTGCCCCACCTGCCCCAAAGCTGATGACAGAGCCCAGCATCCCTGCAGAGCCCAGCATCCCTGCAGTCAGCAGTGATGAACAGGAGACTGTCCAGTAGCAAGGTCATCTGCTATGGGAAAGAGCCCCCCTCCAGTGGCCTGAGCTGGGCATGGAGAACGGAGATATCCCAAGTCACAAGTGCCTTGGAAGCGCCACTTCAGTATCCGCTGTGGCCTGGGTTCTTGGTTTGCTTTTGAGCAGTAAAATAAGTGACCCAGTGACCCATCAGGATGGGTGCCAACTTCGTCTGCCAAGTCCTGCTGCATCCCTGGTACCCAGAGCCAAGCCCAGCAGGCAGGAGGAGGGGGTATGGCACTCGACAGGGGAAGCAGGGGAGAGGGACCGAGCCCATATGGCCCCTGCACCGCCCCACCTTCGTGCCCTCAGGGGGTGCCCCTAAGGGGCCAGCCCCGTGCTGCCGCAGATGCTGTTTGATCCAGGCTCTCCCCAGCTCAACCTGGCTCTTGCGTGTGTGTGTAACCACCTTGGAGCTCTGCCCATCGACCGACCGGGCTTATACCCCTTTCACCCTGCTCTGGGCCACCTCTCCCCAGAGCAGAAGGGACCATGCCTGCTGGCTGGCCCTGGCCCCGGTGGGTTGCAGCATCCCGGGGTGTGCCGCGTACCGGGGTGCCCCCGGACCCTGCGTGCGCCGGGGCCTGGCAGGCACTGGTTAAGTCATGTGTTTTGTGTTGGGTTTCTCCCCCTCCTGGAAAGTCCCAGCGCGGAGTGGTGGGGCTGAGCCGACCGCACACAGCTGCGGGCCACCACATGAGAGGAGCCAGCTCCCCGGGGATTACAGAGCCCCGGGAGCCTGGGGAGGAGGCAGGAGCACCCGCGCCGTGGCCCTTTCATCTCTCCCCTGCCTCACTCCCCCTTTCATGTCTGCCTCTCTGGCCACGCTCTCTTTTCCTCTGCTGCCTTTGCTCTCTTTGCACTTGGCCTCTTTTCCCTGCCTTCCCCCCAGCCCTTCCCGCTGCACCTGGCTGTGCCGGCTGCCTCTGCACCACTCCTGTCACCCCCCCCAGGACCCTGCGCTTTCATCCCCCGACCGCCAGCCGCCTGCTCCCACCTCCCCTGCACTGGCGTCCTGCCCCCACGCCGGCTCTGCCCCATCGTCATCTCCCTCCCCAGACCAAAACCTCCCATTGCCATGGAGGGAAGGAGAGGGGTGGCACAAAGTCCCCCCAGGTGTTCTCCATCCATGTCCAAAAAGCTTTTCCCCCTTTCTCCCATCAGTCCTGTTGTCCCCACCAGGCTGCGTCCCGGGTCACCCTCCTCCCTAGGTGTGCCCTGCGCTGTCACAGCCAGGCATCCTTTTGCCTCCTCCATCTGCCTCATGCAAGCAATGGGCTGGGGATGCTGGTGGACCCCGATGTCCCTCCCTGTCACTGGCACTCTCCTTCCTCTTCTTCAGCTCCAGCTGGGGGACAGAGAAAAGGCACCCGTTCATGCAGCAGCCAGGGCTGGGCACTCCCTGTGAGAGGTCTCTGGTCAAGGGATAAAGGAAAGTGGTGGGTGCCCTATGCTCATGGATCACAGACCTGTGCCAGGGACCAGTCCCCCTCACATATTCCCCGAGAGGCCTGGGGTGTCCCTGGTGTTTCCTGGGGCAGGGGACCACATACAGGACTCCGAGAGTAAGGAATATTTGGGTCCAAACCTACCCGCAGCCATTACTGCAGGGGGCACATAATGAGCAAGGTGGTCTAATGGTTAGAGCATTCCCTCTGAGTCCACAGGCTCCCTGGGGAGACTTGGTGCCCATCTGCTTGGTGGGGATCTCAGCCATCAGGGTTTGGGCTGTGGAGGACCTCCACATCACCCCCTTCCCAGACACACTATCAGCCTCCTTTCTCATGCATCTCACCCACCTGCTCTCACTCTGGTGCCTGCCCACCCTGCTCCTCTGCACCCACTGCCTCCGCTCAGATCTTCTGCCTAAGGCGCTCAGTGCACCCCAAACTCTGCTCCCAGCTTGCTCAGCCCCTACCTTCCCCATCCCTTGTCCAACCTCCCTCGGGAGCTCTTCCTACCCCAGCCCTTGGAGCTGCCCCGGCTCCATCACAGCCTTCAGCCCAAACCCTCCCTCTGCTTTTCATCTCTACATCCCACCCGTTTCCAGACACTGCTGGCCCTTCTGCAGGCACGTGGCAGCCCTGTGTTCAGGGGCACCCAGCCACGGAGCACCAAAGGCTGGTGCAGCTGCAGCTGAGCAAGGAGGCTGCAGTCCTCCCAGGCAGCGGGGGCGCTCCTGCGGAGTCAGGCTGCTGCTGGCATGTCTGGTCACTCAACGGGCTCAACACAGTGGTGGCTACAGCCTCCTCACTGGGTAGGTGACCCCACCCCTCATCATGAAGGGCAATGCCACCAGGATGCTGTGCCAGGGGGCGGTGGGCAGGAGCTGGGCCTGGCAGGGGGAGCACAGGATTCACGAGCTCCTCTCCCGAGCCAGCTGCTGCCTCGCTGTAGGTACTTTGCCTTGCCAAGCAGGTCAGTTAGGGCCAAACTCTTTTTTTTCTTTTTCGGGGGGTTGCACGGGTGCTGGTGCCAAGCATGACATGTTGGGGCTGAACTTCAGGAAAGCCTTGGAGCACCTCTCTGCAGCTCACATTGCAGCACAGTGCCAGCCAGGCTCTCAGGAAGGGTCTCAAGCCATGGCCACCTGCTTCTCAACCAGAGGAAGCATGGAGGCTAGTTGCCCAGACCGAGGCAAGGAAGGGTCTGCCCTCTGCTCCCCTTGGACCAGCAGATGCAACAAGGCTTTGCTCTCCAGTGACTTCCAGTAGCCCAGGTGCATCTGGCTGCTTTTATGGGTCAGCAGCCCACCAGGCTCTGCCAGCCAGCCCTGCCCATAGCCATGCTCATGCCACCCCAGCGGGTGGGATGGGACGGGGGGTACCAGGGAACCGTCTCCTCATGGCTCTGCTTCACGTCTGCTCTGCTGGGAGCAGGAATGGAATTTGGATGGGGCTGGGCGTTCCCATGTAGCGATTCCCCCGGGCAGGATCTGGCTCTGATGACTGTTCTGCGCCGGGAAGAAATACCAGAGGAGTTACTCACAGCTCATTGGGGCATGAAGTAGCAACTCCTCACCGGTTCCCCCCACCCTCCAGCCAAAGTTCCTCCTGTGATCTCCTGGGGAAAGTCCCAGCCCCCCCACTCCCCCTCTGCCACCCCCAGAGACCTTCCCCACCCTTGCTGGAGCTTTCCAGAAGCAGGAGATGAGCTGGGGCTTTGGGTGAGAGGAGAAAGGACCAGAGCGACCTGCCATGCTGGAGGGAATCTGCTGTCCCCTTGGCTCTTCCACGCTGTGTCTGGTGATGGGCACAAGGCCAGGGTCTGAGAGAGCACCAGCCTGGGGTATCCACATCTGGACAGCCACACATTTGGCTTCAGACCTGGCAGAAGTGCAAATCGATTGGGCCAGCTCAGGTCTCTGTTGCCTTTTCAGCGGTCACACTCAGGTCAGGTTTTCCCATCGTTCTCCACAACTGCAGGGGCAAGAAGTGAGATTTGCTTTCGGTTTGCTGGAAGGAGCCGAGAAGCTCTCCTGCTCCTGGAACTGGGAAGTTCAAACTTTGAGAAAACCACTGGACTTCGCACGGCTCTAGCAGAGCCACCAGGCTGGTGGTTCCCTCTGCAACAGGAACCCTCGGAGATGGAGGAATCTCTAGAGCTTGGGCCAAAATACTTGATGAAACTGGAGTAAGTTCCACCTGTTTTTGCCAGCATGGACTTGCTGCCATCTTTAGAAGCCTTCACTGGCCTTTTCATGACATGCATGTGAAAGAAATGGCCATTTCTTTTTTGGTTTTGTAACTTCCTTAGTGATTTGCCTCTGCGGGAAGATGATAGGAGAGTGCTGGGAAAATCTGGTCCCCTCTGCTGGAAACCACCTCCATCATCTGCCTGGGCTTTTCTACCCTGATGGCCATTCTTCTCTCTTGGGCAAAGCACCTTGAACCTTCCCATTTCAGCCCAGCCCCGTGTGCAGTGCCCCGCAGGGTGGAGGAGTCCCTCACGGGGCAGGGGGGCCGTCCACCGGAAGGTGCAAGGTTGAAGCAGCTCAGCAGGATCAGATAGTCCCCCCATGTGAGGAAACATGACTCTTTGGTGGGACTGGGACAGTTCCCACCTATGGATCAGGAATGAAGTGAGGCAGACAAACGGAGGGACATGGAAGGGGACAACCTGGTTACACCGATTGCCCAAAGCCAAAGGAGCATGAATCCAAGCCCCAGAAATCCTCCATGGCTCCAACCACGCAAAGCCAGACATCACCCCTCTTCCCAGGCCCTAGGAGGTATATGGGGCATTTCTTTCTTGGGGAAGGAGGGAGGCTGCACTCAGGCTCCATGGAATAAGAGAGGTTTGGGATGCCCAGACCCCAGGGAGCCAAGTCCTTGCTGGCAACGGGCTCTGGAAGCTCAGCAGTGGCCATGGGGAGAAGAGGTGTCCTGCACGCTCTCTGTGCCCAGTGGTGCGGTTGTTAGGATGGCTGCCCAGCAGCTGGTTCCCAGTTAGGGAAGCATGGGGACACTGTCTTCATAACCACAGGCATGCTGGCGTGTTGCCTGGGGCTCTCAGACACTTGGCGAGGGAAGCCACAGACCAGCTCTTGAAGGTTGGTATTGCATTGGGAGCCAGCAGGCCCCAGGAGGGAACGAGCTCCTGTGACTGGGGAGCCTGTGCGCTAGAGCTGCCTGCACCCAGAGCATGCTGCCTGCACCCAGAGCATGCTGCCTGCAGCCCAAAGCACCCTGCCAGACTGCACCCGTACAGCACAGCGCTTGCACCCCTGACCATGCCGCCAGCAGACCCACCAAGATCAAGGGATCTTGTTATGTTTTCCCCTGAATTTCCCAAAGTCCCAAGCTCAGACGGGGTCTCTGCAGAACCAAACAGCACCAGGCACTGTGGCTTGCCAGGCTCAGTGGCCAGGCTGTGTTGGGAGTCTCACCCCAGCTGTGCTGGCATTCCTGGTGTGCCATTTCACAAAATGGGGGGCAAGGAGAGAGCAACCTGCAGTCTATGTAGCCCCAGGATGCTCAGATATTGGTCCCTCACTGGGGGATGTGAGATGTGCTTGGGGGGAATGGCCCTGCCCTGCATCCCCTCTCTGCATCATCAAACACACCTTGTCCCCACTCCGGTCCCCTCCCCAGCTCAGCCCAGGCAGGGGAGCCATGTGCTGGGATGCAGCTGCTGCAGCACAGGTGGCCTGGGATTAGCAAGCAGGGGAGCGAAGGGGCCGGTGCGGTGCAGAGAGAGCTCCGTGGTGAGTCAGTCATCACCCCAGGCAGCTCTGAGATCACAGGCGCCTGCAAAGGAGCCCCTGGGAGGTGGGAAGCCAACGCCACCTACAAAGTGCTGAAGCACGACGATGTGCAGAGCCCCACCGCTCTGGGCAGCACAGCCCTGGGGACACAGGGGTTTGGCCAGCTTGGGAGGGAGGGGGGAGACAGGGTGGCCAGGGGACATCAGGGGGTCCAACTAGTGCTTGGGGCAAAGGGTGAAAGGCAAAGGGCTTGGGGATTTGAAAAAGGGCCCTGATGTTGGAGATGGATATTGCTGGAGATGGAAAAGCAGGACCTCAGGAGGGAAAATGAACTGCTGGAGCATTCCCTGCAGGAGCTGCTTTCATGCCCCACAGGGTRAACCCAGGTGCCCTGAGCCCCAAGCAGAGACCCTGTCTCTGCAAGGTCACCTGCCCCAGGTCTTTGCTGCCGGGAGCCTCTGCAGTGGCCGTGTGCCCTGCTGTCCCTGCTGCGCTGGCAGGCGGAGCTGTGCAGGTGCTGCAAGGCCACAGGAGCTCCCACGCTTCCCTGCATCACTTCCACCACCCTCCTCTTCTCCTCAGCCCCTAAAACACAGCTAGCTCCAGGGGCAAGGACCCCATCCACCCAGTCCCTCCTGGAGGGGCAAAGCCAGCCGTCCCGCCTGGGGGTGGCGAGGGGCAGAGCATCCATCCCAGCTGACCCAGCTCCCTGGTGCCTGCGGGAGCATTATGAAATGAGGACACGGGGCCGCTCCCCACTGGGCCCGGAGTGCTCACTTCCTTCCAGCCTGGTATTTTCCTCCTCGGATTTTTTTTTTTTTTTTATTCACTTCTTTTTTTTGCGTAGCCCCAAGGGGCATGCAGCCGTGGGAGGAGCGGGGAAGTTATCAGCCGGGAGATACCAGCAGCATGATTCACCACCTGGCCCCCGCAGGCTGTCGCAGCCAGATGGGTGCCCTCCCCGCCACCGCAGTGAGGTGCTGTTTGCGGACCCCCATCACCTGGCCCATCCTCGCTGTCTTCCCCTCTCCCTGCTCTCCAGCCCCAGCATCCTTCCCCAGGAGCGTGGGGGGCAGCAGCGCAGCCCCCAGCCCCGGCACAGCCATGGGCGTGGGGCCAACAGCCGGGATTCCCATGGGATGGATAGGGTCCAGCGTGCGTCCAGCTGGGCAGGAGCCTCCCAGCAGCCACCTTGCAAGGGCTTGGGGTGCCTGCRGAGGGTCCCCACCTCCTGCCGGTCTGCAAACAGCTCCTAGGGCTGTTATTATGGGATGGCAGCAGAGCACTGGGGAGAAAGTCTCGCACAAGTGGGTAGGCAGTACCGAGGGTCCCCCTCCATCCTTCTGGCACCCTGCAGGAGCAGAGAGCCCCAGGCAGCAGGAAGAGCAGGGTGCTGCACCCCAAAATACCCCATGCTGTCTCCAATCCACTTTTATTCACAATCAGAAAATAACTTACCATACAATAACACAGGCACGCACAGCACAGCCCCAGGCACCCTCCCCTCTGGCCACGATGCTACAGCCCAAGCCAGCCCAAGCTCTGCCCCGGCAGAGGCGAGCTCCAGCCTGGGGAGCTGTGCCCCCTCTCCATCCCATGGGATGCTCTATCCCCATCCCGCTCAGAGCACAGCCTCATGTGCGGCCAGATGAACCTGTGCACGGTGCCAGTGCGTGCCCCCCCCCCTCCCCGGGCTCCCCATGCCCTGCTGTCCCCCCCCCCCCCCCTGCCCCGTCCCGCTGGGTGCCAGCGGGTGCTCCCCCACCCCCGTGCCCACCCTCTGCCCCCCCGAGTGGTGCTGGTGTCGGCGGTCTGTACAGCATGGCCATGCGCTCCCCGGGGCCGGGAGCCTTGGTGCTCTCGTGCGGGGCCGGGCAGGCAGTGGGCAGCAGGCAGCCCTGCCCTCCCCGGGTGACGACAAAGTGCTGATTTTGGAGGGTGCTGAGCATCTCCTCTCCCGCTCCCCCCAGAGTGGAGGGAAGCGGGTACTGCAGCTCCATCTCCCCCCAGCGCTGATCCCTGCCTCCCTCCCCCCCTGCGGGCAGGCGTGCTTGTCCTGGCACCCTGGGGTGGGCACCCATCCCTGCCCAGCTACTTGCAGACGCTGACCCACTCGGTGATGCGACACTCCTCGCAGGCCACAAAGCAGCACCAGTGGAACTTGCAGTTGCAGCGCTCGCTGCGGGTCTGCCGCAGGATGTTGTGCCCGCGGCCACAGCACAGGCTCTCACAGTTGTCCATGCCCGGGCTGGTCTTGTTGCACAGGCGCCCTTGGGTGCCCAAGGAGTCCAGGGCCGGTTCCCGCTCGCAGAAGTCGGGTGACTTCTCAAAGTAAACCAGCTCGCTGATGCCGGCCCGGCGGCGATGCCGAGCATGGCCCGGCTCCAGCTGCCCGGCGTTGCGGTTGTGGGGTCGGATAAGGGTGGCCCCGTAGAAGCGGTCCTTGAGCAGGGACCCCACCAGGCGAAACTCAGGTGTCACCTGCCAGCACGTCTTCAGCTGGCAGCTCCCCGAGGTGCCGTGGCATTTGCACTTCCTCCTCATGTTGTCCATCACCACCTGGGCAGGGAGGGAAGGGCAGAGGGGTTAACATGGAAGAGACGTTTTTTGGGGACCAGAGAAGCCATCATGGAGCTCTCTGTGGGTTGGCACTATGGGAACACCAAGGGCTGGCACGAGCAGCCATCAGAGCCCTGGAGCTGCAAAGCCAGCGAGGCTGCACCCTGTTGCTGTGCCCAGTGTCACCCACACCCTGTCCCTTCCCATCCCGGCAGTACCAACTGGTTTTCACACTCCAGCAAGGGACCAGCACCTAAAGAAAAGGGTGAGCTGCCTGACCACAGGGAGGAGAAGGAGCCTGGATCTCACCTTCCACTGCTGCTTGGCTCCAGCAGCACCAACCTGACCACAGACCCCAGTTAAAAGCCGGCGTGGCTGCATCTTTGCAGCCCCACTGGGACCCCACAGCGCAGGGGTCCCACACACACCTCACCAGCCAGGAGCGCTGCGAGCRGGGCAGGTTGGAGGGATGCTTTCCTCTCCCCAGGGCTTTCCTCCCATAAAGCCCCACCTCTGTGAGTCCCAGGAGCAGCTCTGCTTTCGGCTCTTGCCTGCTTTCCCATGGGAGCCCTGGGTGCAGCGCTGGGGGGCCAAGGCGCTGCCTCCCACCATCACCCAAATTTCAAGCAGGGATCAGAGATGCTCACAGCCCTGACTTGTGGTTTGGGGAGGCCACAGTGAGGCCAGTGCCACATGTCCACCCCCCAGGAGGTCCAGGGTGTGTGGGCTGGGCTGTGGTTTGGGCTGGCTGGGCAGAGTGGTTCTGCAGGGGCCAGAGGCCAGTGCAGGGGGGCAAGGAGGACCCTGGGCTCCCTGGGCAATGCTGCTGAGCCCCAAGGCTGCGTGCCGGGGTCTCCCCTGGTCCCCCATCCCTGCAAGGGATGCTGCTGTGGCCGTGCCAAGGGAAACAGCTCATGCCCAGCAATCTCCAGGGGCACGGAGTGGCTGCACATCCCTGCACAGCCTGGAAAGAGGTAGTTTATACTGTCCTCTGCTCTGTCACAACAGAGATTCCCTGCTGGGTCGCGTGCCCCCATGCCCACATGCTCGCACAAGCTCCAGCAAGTCCCCTTCCCATGGGGACACTCAAGCCCTGCCTGGAGCCAGGCTGGGGCTTGCAAAGACTATTGCAGGCTGATCCCCCCACCCAGGGCCACGCTCTGGGGCTCGGGGGGAGCCCAGGGGACACATGGCCCTGCGCGAGGTCCCGTCCCACAATGCCAGCCCTGCCAGGCCGGCCGGCTTCACACCTGACACGCGCTGCCTGTTCCTGCCCCTTCCCTGGGGGGCACGCGCGTGTGAGGAGTGCCTTGTTTTGGTAGGGGTAGGTAGTTTTTACTCCTTGTTTTCTTGTTTTTGAGTAAATCTCCCCGTTGCTAAGCAGTTATGGTAATGAAGGCAGGTCAGGGAAACACGCCTGGAGCTCAGGGCACACAGTGGAGAGGTCTGGGCTGGGCTGGAGTTTGGCTTTCATCCTGCTGAGAGTCCCGTCTCCTGCCGGGAACAGCCTCCACCTCACAGGTAATGAGCTGCCTGGCCTCTCCGCCGTGCCCTGGGTGTGCCGACCAGGAACACCGGCTGCTCGCCACCATCCTTGCCACCATCCACGGGAACATGCTGGCACCGGGACCCCATCCTTTCCCACATCCCCTCCCTGCTCCCTTGGCTGGACCAGGGAAAATCTGCATATAGGGCTGTGGCTGGGATGGTCACCACCAGGATGGAGGGGACAGTGGTGTGACAGCTGGACAGGGGCTCATTTGGGGCTACGGCTGGTTGCAGCAGGGGCTGGAGAAGGCAGCGTGTGCGTGCCATCTCTGTCACCCAAGCCATCACCGCTGAGCATCCTGAGCCCCGTCACTGCAGCACCCATCCATCCCTGCCCAGGGACGGCTTGTTCTCCCTCCTGGATGGGCAGCGCAGGGGGGACAGGACCCTGCCAGAGCCAGGAGACCCAAGAAGGACCCATCTGAGCCTCGGCTGCATGCTTTTGCCGTCGGATCTCCTCTACGCACCCCTACCCAGCCACGTCCTTCCCCCGTCTCACAGACACCCGGGTTCGGCACATGCCTGGACTCGCTGGTGCTTTCTTTCGCACATTCCCAGCTCCTCCCAGACACGCTCATAAGAGCTTTATCGTAGGTCTTTGTTGTGAGGGTAATGGGTAGTTCCTGGCTGCCTTTCATCCTCTCTTGCTCTCTGATCTGGCAGGTTAGGAGGACCTGCAAAGCCTCTTGCATGCTCCTGCTGCTCCTCGCTGGGGAACTTGCTCCCTCCCAGGGATSCAGGACACCCACCTCAGTCTTGAGTTGGAATAGGAAGCCCCGGGGCAAGCAATGGTTGCCCCGGGGCTTCCTATTCCAACTCAAGACCAAGGTGACCACTGCCACTGTCGGAAGATGCTGTGCATCCCCTGCAGCTGCAATCCCCTCCCCGGCTTTGTAGCTGGATGCAAAATAGGAAAAAATCAGCGTGTTTCTGCCTGGTTTCGAACCAGGGACCTTCCGCGTGTCAGGCGAACGTGATAACCACTACACTACAGAAACCCATGTCCCATAGCCACTGGATGCGGCTGTYGGTGGGATTGTCACCTCCCCCCAGCATTGCAAGGTCTGAGCCAGGAGCCAGGCTTACCCACACGCAGGGCACCCTTGGGACATACAGGGACCACAGAGAGGATGCTCAGCATCAGTGAGATGCTGGAGAGCCCTGGGTGCTGCAGCTGCTCGGTGCACGGAGAGGGATGGTGCATGGCAGGGCATGGMACGTGGTGTGTGTGTCCACATCACCACTCTGCTCAAGGGGTTCAAGCCTTGGGACTTGGAGGGGAGGATCACATAGCTGCTGCATCCAGCACAGCCACTCCTTTCCTGGGAAATCCCAGATTGTTCCTTATTACAGCAGAAAGGAGTGAGGAGGGCTTGGGTGGCTGTGGGACCCTCGGCATTGCTAAAAGAGCAGGCGGGAAGCTGGAGAACCCATCCCCAGGCAATGTGGATGGCCAGGTCCGGCCCCGGCAATAAGCATGGTACCAAAGGCACAGACCAGGCACAGCATCATCTCCTTGCTCCAATGCACGGCACCCACAGCCATCACAACACAACCTGCAGATGGGCTCACATCCTCATCTCAACAGGGTCCCTGAGCTGGGCAGCCTGTCCAGCCATTGCTTCCCTACCTGTGCTGGTACCATCCCCTCCTTTAGTCCTTTGGTCCTTCTCTGCCTCTGCTTCCAGCTTCCAGGCTTCTTCCACCAGTCCAGCTCTTGTCTCTGAAGCTACCAAGAGCTGACATTGCCAGTGCCGTGTCTGCCTGCCCTTGGGGACAAGCAGACCTCAGGCATTTTTGCTGTTGCTGGATCCCACAGGCACCGCATGGTGACATGCCCCCTGTGCAAACATTCCTCTCTCACCTTCCCCTCCTTCTGCAGGGGTCTGTGGGGCTTCCCTTGGGAAACRGGCAATGCCAAATTTCTGAGCACTGCCAAGAGCCCCAGTGGTGCGGGGCATGCAGAGCCGGAGGGGAGCCAGGATGAGCCCTGCAGCCAGAATTGGGTCGGGGCGTCTTGCCTGGCTTGGGGCAGAGCAGCCTGTGGAGGATTTAGCTGCCTAATGCTGAGCGAGCCTTCACCATGTGCAAGCAAACAAAGCCAAACAAGCAAAAAGCTCTGGCTTTCCCCAGGCATTTACAGCTTGGCCAAACTGGGACGGCTTCTTCAGGGTGGTAAAGCTCAGCTCCAGCACCAGGGAAGGGCTCACATCAAGGTCCTGCTCTGCAGCGTCCCCATCTCACAGCTGCCTTTAAACATGTTGAAAGCAAGAGGCACATCCAAACGTCTGAGCCATCCCAGGGAAACACTCCCTGTGGAATTCTGATCTTTAATTACTTATTCCCRCAGCCACTCCACACCCCCCTGCCCGGCCCTGGCAGTGTGTGGTTGGGGTCCTGGGGACAAATGTCCCACTGGATCCATGGGATGGGGTCTCCCTGGCACCTGCTGGGAGCAAAGACAGGCAGGGAAAGGCAGACATCCTCCCAGCCCCTCCTGCCTGCATGCTTCTTGTCTCCAATGTCAGGCTGCTTTTAAACATCAGCTTCCAGACAGAGTGAGCTACTAATTAGCACCTTTAACGAGACCTGACATCATGAGAATGGAGGGGAGGCTGCCCTGCTCGCCCGGGCAGGCTCCAGCACCCCCTCGGAACTGAGGGATGAGGCTGTGGGCTGTCACCTCTGCTCCCGAGGGGATGCTGCACTTCCCAGCTGGCACAGGTGCCCGCTGCCTGGCTCAGTCCTGCTCACATCTGTCTCCTCGGGGCACCGGCTCCCTCTCTGGAGGCAGAGCCATGGCTGGATGCTGCGGAGCCTGTGCTGTGTCCCCTTGCTGGGGACAATGCATTGCAGCACCTGACTTCTCACACCATGCCAGTGACTTTCTCCTCCCCGACCATAGCTCCCTCGCGCTGCAGCTGCCCAACACCAGTTCATCCAGTCCCTGAGTGGCAGGAGCTGGACTCATTGCCATGCGACCCCCGTAGCACCGCTGCAGCATGGGCAGGTGACCGTGGCCTGGGGAAGTGTCCCTTGGCAGGGGATGCTTGGAGGTGCCCCGCCCCACAGAGATGCTCGGCAGCAGGACTGCGCCACTGCCTTTGCTCTGAGCAAAACTGGGGAGGGGGGCTGCCTTGGGGACAATCCCAGCCTTGCACACGTGTCCCACCGCAGCCAGCACGAGCCCCTCACAGCCCTCCTGCGCGTGTCCCGGGGACCCTGTCCCCACCACCAGCGCCCCGCACCCCTGCCCAGCGCCCTGCTCACCTGCCGGCCCACGCGGTTGTTGTGCAGCCTCATGCGGGAGTGGATGTCCCTGTAGGTTTCCCGGGAATCGAGGAAATCCTTGGAAAACTTCTCCCCATAGTCCACATCGGGGCTGCACCCTCCCCATTCCCAGGAGTCCTGGAGGCCAGGGGTCTCGGCTGGCATGTGCTCCATGTGCACCCCGTGCACCATGCCTTTGCCACGGTTCATGGCCTCCAGCTGGAGACGATGCAGCTTGCGCCGAAAAGCCTCCTCATCACCCCGGCGCTTCTGGTCACAGCCGCAGGCCTGCAGCTTGCCAAGGGCGCAGGCGTTGGAGACAGCATGCACCACGCCGGCGGCTGCAATGGCGTAGGCGAAGGCGCTCTCCCGAAAGCCTGTGAGGGAGAGAGTGGGGCTCAGGCTGGGTGGTGTGACCCCCGCGGGGGGCTGGATGAGCCCAGCATCATGCCAGGGTGTAGGGAGCCAGAGGTTCAGCTTGTGCCTTGCCTTGTCCTGACGCACCAGCACCCACCTGGACCATGAGCGAATCCTCACTCAGTGCTCTCCAGCCCCATCCCCACCAGGACACATTGCTGCCCTAAAGCCCGGGACCCCAGCTCCCAGCATCACCCTGCTCTCACATCGCCCTGGGAGATACCACCACGGCATTGCTCAGGCATCAGCRTTATGGCTCTGATGGGAAAGGCAGTATCTCCTCCTCGCTACACTCAGAGTTTCCCACTACATTAAATATAATGCTGGTTGAGGAATACTTCTGCTGAGGAATGGGCCATTTCTGCTTACCCACAGGGTGCAGGATCAGGCAATAACAGGAGCAGGCAGCATTGCCTGTCCAGCCCCATCTGTCTGCCCATGCCCCTTCCCTCCCCGAGCCCCACCAGCTCCCGCAAGAAGCTCTAAATGCAATACCATGCTGGAAAAATCGAGCATCCCTAGTTAGCTGGAGCATGCCGCGACCGCACCGCACACTGCCAGGGCCGGCAGCTGGTTGTCGTTAAACGCCGGGGAGTGAGGACATCCGCAAGTGTCATTAGCTGGGGATGGAGCGGATGGGGACAGGGATGGGTCCCATGGCACGGGCTCCACGGGGCTGCGAGCGTGGGCTGCCTGAGGGCCGCTTGGCTTCACTGCAGCCGGGTGAAGAGCCTCCCCTACCTGGGAAATTCCATTTTATTTTAAATGCAAAGTAATATTTTTACTTGTGGATCCCAGGCCAAGCGGGGAGCCCACAGTRCCCTTTGCTTCAGTGCATGGTGACCGGCCCCAGCATGAAGAGGGGAAGGAGGGAGAGCCAGATTTTGTGCTGTGGCTTCACATGTGAATGAATAAATAGCTGGAGTTCGCCAGCTTCTCTCCCTCCGTTGGACAAGAGCAGCTTGATCAGCCCTGGCTTTCCTATGGCTGAACAGATGAGAGGTTTTGGGGCATTTTCTCCAGCAGATATGTGCCATCAAATGGGGGGCTTGGGCGAGCGCCCCAAAGCACAGATTCTGGGCAGGGGCTCTGCCAGCTCCCTGCCTGCGCCGTGGTCACGAGAGGTGAGAGTACAATTGCTCCCCGCCGCCGTGGCCCCTCCTGGGTGATGCTCCCCATCACGCATGTCTCCTTGGTGGTTCGCTGCCGCCCGCCAAGCAAACGCTATGATCTTATTAAAGGGAAATGAAACGCAGCTCGGAAACCTGCATTTAAAGTCACGCTGCTCTTTTGTGTGTTAATTTGACACTGGTGCATTTAAAAAATTAACGAGGCGCTGCTTAAAAGCCAGCGGGAGCCTCTCCCAGCTTCCCCTTGGTGTGGGACAAGCTTGCTCTCAGCCTGCCTCTTTCCATGCACAAGTTGAACAACATTTTTCAGCGGGCAGGTAATGGGGCTGCTGGTGCATACGCTGCGCAGCCTCCCCGGGGAGAGCGCTGGCAAGCAGCGCCTGCAACACACCCACATCRCTGTTAGAGCAGGACAGCCCAAATTTGGGGAACTTCAGCCCCCAGGTGAGTGATGCAGGATGGAGAACCAGCATGGGAAGGTCTCCAGGATCCCCAAATCCTCCCCGTATCAGTTCTCCTTCCCCACAACCTGGGCCAGCTCCAGCCCTTCATAAGCCAAACCCGGGCACAGCCCAAGAGCAGGGACTTGTTGCTGCCACCCCGCTCGGCATCCCTGACTCCTCGCACAGCCGGTGCCCGGGGATGGTGGCAGCGAACTCTCCACCTGGCACGACACTCTCCTCTCAGCCCTTTCCGTTAGCCTCTTTCTCACACATTTCTCCAGCCTAACAAACAATTTCCCATGTGACATCTCCTTAAAATCCCTTCTGGAGCCCAGACAGAAGCTCTACCCCACCCAGTCCGTCTAGCAAGCCCGTCTCCTTACAAGTGAAGAGGCTGGGTTCGTTTGGTGCCCTCCACGGCTGGGAAACCCCTGGGGTCAAGCCCCAGCCCTCCTCCTTCCTCCGCTGCTCTCCAGTCACATGCGAGCTGATGGATGAGGCACGGGTCCTTGTCCCTGGAGCTGCCATCCCCCAGGCTGTGGGCAGGGGATGGGCGGGTCCCCAGGACTTGGCATCCCAGTGCTCTGGGAGTCTTGTCCCCATCTCACCACGGTCATTTCCCTGCTCAGTATCACTCTGCCTGGCCCCGCCGCTCCTCCCTGCCTTCTCCCCTCCTTCCCTCGCCTGCTCTCATGGGGAGCTGTGAGCAATGGGGAGGAGGGGGCCAGGGCAGCGCCGGGACCGCAGCAGCCATGCCAGCACAGTTCTGCTTGGAGGTTCAGTTTACATTCCTCGCTCTACCCCGGCCACGCCAGAGCCCGGAGGATTGCAGCAAAGCAGCAAGCAATGTGGCTGCAGGCGACAACCACTGGCCTCGTGGGCTCGGCGGGGGTGGGAGCTTCCAGGAACCGCAGCTGAGCATGGCATGCGGCAGCCGGCCCCAAGCCCTTCGGAGGGAGGCTCTCCAGCTGCCCCAGCCACCTAAGACCTCAGTGGTGATGTCTGAGTCACCAGATCCCTCCAGAGATCGCAGAAGAGGTTGCACTCGTGGGAGGTGTGAGGGGAAGTGTTGCATCCTGCAGGGAGGAGGGAATGGAGGACACCACCCCGACACCACCGCCGGCATCCAGCCTGTTGTGTACTTAAAGGACCGTGCTGGAGAAGGAGGATGGATCTGAAATCTTGGCCCCAGCTCAGATCCCAAAGCGGCTTTCTTAGCAGGGGAAAATTTTCCCTGTCAAGGTGCACCCAGGAGATGGGGGGCCATTCAGCAGGACCCCAAACCCCAGCTGGCACTGGCTCTGCCATGGATGCTGCAGTTCCTCCATCTCTCATGTGGATGCGGGACCAAGGCAACAGACTTGGCTCAGGCACGGCTGTAGGCTTCATGGTCTGCTGGGGTAAGGAGAGCTGGAGTCACGGCCTTCCTCCCATGGCTCACCATCGCACCCGGGCAGCAACGCCCTCCCAGCACCCGGCACCCAGGTGGCACTGAGGGAGCAGGCGGGACAGCCTGGTCCGGGCACACCCCAGGGTACCCCAGGGATGCTCAGCCGCCCCCTCTGTGGGCAGCAACCCCCATAATGCCGGCAGCATGTCGCCCCAGCCCCGCTGGCTGGCGAGGCGGAGGAGAGCTTCTCCCGCCACGGCCAGTCCCGACACGCCGCCTCTCCCCCAGCCCCGCTCCCTCCCCTCCCCTCTCCCTAATTAAACTGCAGGTGAACCTGCCAGGGTCTGGCCCTGCGCCAGGCGCTAAACGCCTCCCTGCAGATCCTGACTTGCCTCCCTGCACCTCCTTGAGCGTGCCGGGGACAGCCCGCAGCCCTCGCTCCCCGTCCGCCCACAGCACTCCGAGCCGGCAGCCCTCGCCACTCCGCGGGCTGCAGGGAGCTGGGCTCAGCCCCGTACCTCCAGGGATGCTGCCCTGTCCCCAGGGTCTTGCTTGCCACCATCAGTTGGGGGCAGGTCCAGGGGATGGGGGCACCCACAGAGATGGAGTCGAGCATCCGAAGCACCCACATGCGCTGCAGGGCCAGGTGGGCAAAGCCCTTGGCTTGCCTGGGGGTACCTAAAACCCTGCCAGCAGCCCAGCTGCAGCTGCGCCGGGCCAGGCACTGCGGTCTGTGGGCCCCGGAGCTTGGCTGGGGCTCTGCAGAGCCAGGCGCTGGGGTCCTGAGCTCAGCAGCATCTCCCTGGATAGCCGTAACAGCACCTGCCTCCCTCCCCACACGGCAAAGCCTCCCCAAGCTCTGGCTTGCAGCTGGCTGGGCCCCAGCACCTGGCGTTTCCAGCCTTGCAGAGAGTTCCCCCCTCCTTGCTGTACGAAATCAAGGTTTGGCCGTGGCCACGCAGACCCCTTGGCACCAGGGAGCCCTTCTAAGGAGGGCACGGGGCATGCAAGCATCACCCGTCCCTCCAAAGGCTGCAGGAGGAACAGCGGGATGCTGCACTCCAGAGCCATGTCGCCTCCAGCCTCGCACCCTCGGGGGCTTTCAAGGACACCCAGCCCCTCCGTGGGGGTCCCATTCCTTTCAGAGCTCTGTATAGGTGGGGTTGGGATGAGCAAAGGGGAATGCTCAGGGAAGAGGGATCCCTCAGCACACCTCAGACAGCCCCTGCCCGGCAGCTGGACAGTCCCAGCCCTGCTGGCATCGCACCCTCCCATGGGTGCGCACGTACCAGACAAGGACAAGGGCTCAGTGACCCACTGCCATCCGCAGCTTTGTTTCTGGCACACACCCAAGCATGGTTCAGCCCAGCCAAGCCACAAAGTGCCCGGCAGCCCGCGGATGCTACGGGGGGACCACATACCGGGGGACCACATACCTCTCCAGCGAGGTGGACATGATCGCGCTGCTCACCCTTGGAGCAGGGGCAGGGGATCTGTCTCAGTTACTGGTGCAGATGCAGCCACCTGCCTCCACCTCACTGCTCCATCCTCCTACATATGGCCCTGGGGCCAGGAGAGGATGTCTCTGCCAGCACTTGGAGGGAGAGGGAGGGACAGCAGAGAGGGATGGGACCGGGGACAGGACTGGAGGGTGCTGGCAGGGGTGACAGTGCCAGGGAATGGGCAGGAGGGTGGTGAGGACATAGGCAACCAGCTGAGGAGCCAGGGAGGACAGGAGGAGGATTTGCTGAGCCTGGATGCACATGGAGGGGACGTGGGCCAAGGAGGACAGGGGGTGCAGATGGCACTGGAGGCTCAGCGAGGGGTACAAGGGACACCCACACCCCAAGGGTGCAGCATCAAAAAACGAAACCAGAAAAACCCACAGCCCATGGGGATGTCTGAAAAAAAAAGAGGCTCTGTGAGAGCAGGGGTGGTAAATCCCTGGGCACCCGCTCTGCTCGCCCTCCGCTAACCTGTTGTTGTGCCTCGCAGGCACTGTGCCCTGCACCCCAGGGATGGCTGCATCTCCCTGCTGCATCCGGCAGGTCTGTGCTCTGCCGAGGATGCTGTCAGGATCCCTGTCCCCAGCTATGCTGCCCAGAAGCCCTGCCAGATTCCCAGCCCTGCCCAATTTGAAGCCTCCCTGCTCCTTCCTGGCTTCCCGGGGCTTGCACTCAAACTTCTGGGATCAGATCAGCAGGATGGGGAGACAGGCACTCATTTGCCTCTGTCCCCTTCTCTGTCCCCAGGGGATGAGCTCCCTGGCTCCACCGAGTGCCTGGATGCCTGGCAGAGCATGGGACAGGCACTGGCACTGCACCCCAGATGGCTCATGCCTGCGCTGGGGAAGATGCGAGAGATGCAGGAGGACGGGGCGGAGGTGGGGAGCGGAGCCAAGTGGGGAGAGCGGGAGGGAGAAGTCAGCTACAAATAATTTAAAGTGAGATTCACGCACGGCTGAACTGATGGCAGAAGAAGTGGGAAAAGGAATGAAAGATTAAAGGGGTCTGTCACTTCAGGTTACAAACAATGATCCTACAAGCACGTTGTGTTCCCAGGCACGGCAAGGATGGGGCAGGGTGCAGAGCAGAGACCTGGTCCCCGGGGGTCAGATGCATTAATGCCTGCGGCACAGAGCCTGCACCCCTCGCTTCCACCGCTCGCCTCTCCTCTGGCTCCGGGCTCGGGAGATGCACCCAGCATCCCTGCTTTGATGGCTGTGTCCATAACAGCTGCAAGGCAGAGCTCAGAGCTCCAGCTCCGTTATTGAGGGACACGAGTGGGCTGGAAGTGGGCCAGGGCACCAGCCTCAAGGCTTGCTCCATGCCAGAACGGCTCCGAGCAACTGCATGGGATGGCCTGGGTGCTCAGGGCTCATCCTGCACCCTCTGCTGCCAAAACAGGGSTGCCATGAGGTGCCCATCTGCTCTGCTGCTCCAGCCCTACCTCCATCCTTCCCTGGTGCTGGGTGCTGGGTCTCCATCCCAGGGAATGCAATCCCACCAGTGCTGGCAGCCTGGGCTGAGCCATACCCAAGAGCTCAGGACTGAGGCAAGAGTCCAGGGGCTGCGGGAGTCCCCACACCCATCGGTCACAGCCCTGACAGTGGGAAGGGCTGCGGTGGCACCTGAGACACGAGTGAGCTGCAAGTCACCAGCCACCACCAGACCTGGTGGGCTGAGGGAGGGATGCAGAAGGTCAATGCTCTCTGCTGCTGGAGCTTCTCACCCAGCCTGGTGGGACCTGGAGCAGGGAAGCTCGCCTGGGTGTGTGAGCGACTTGAGCCAGCAAGTCGGTGTCTCCTGCCGCCCGAGGAGACTAGAAGTGAACCGCATTCCTCAGAGGACCTGGAAATACCTCGATGCTTATCAGGGCTGACGGTCCCCACCCTCCCTGCCAGGCCCTAACCCGGGCACTGCTCGCGGAGGGAAGAGACGCTGCCCTTCTCCAGGCACTGGCGGCTGCTCCACGGCAGGACCGCAGCCCTGACGCCAAGCGTGCTCCAAGGTAACATCCCCTCCAGCAAGGCTTTGCCCATCTGCCCTGGACATGAGGGACCTCCCGGCACCAAAACACTTCTGTGCTCCCCTCTCCAGCCATCTCCCCACAGCTGCCTGGGGGCTCCTGCCACCGCATCCCCTCAAAGGCATGTAAGCCTCAAGCTGCCAACCTCTCCTCTGTGAGACTCTCCTCGCAGTCCCAGGAAGAAATGTTGCAGGGTGTGGAAGGATGTTTGGGGAAGGGGGGACAGAGGTACGTCTCCGCTGGGCACCAGGCTAGGAGGCTCCCAAAGGGGGTAGGTGAGCAGCATCTTTGGTAGTTTTCTCCTTCCTCAGGAGCCGGAGGAGCGATGTGTTTGCTGGGCACCTTGCTTGCCCTCAGCACCCTGCCTGCCTGCCTGCCACTGGTACCACATAGTTCTCTCCTGCCCACAGCCTGGGGAAACGGGACCTTCACTATGTGCCAAGGCCAAGGCTTCAAGAAGGCTACTTAGGTGAGAAGATACATTCAAGTCCTACAGAAGGTCCCATCAGGTCACAACCCTGATCTGCACTGTGCAGGGCAGCCCCTCTGCACCCCCAGAGTCCGCTCCTGAGGGAAAGAGTATCAACCGGGGAGGCTCTGATAGACGCAGAGCCAGCCATGCCTGCGAGGGAGACGAGGAGGGCCTGGCACCGGAGCTCGGCAGACCGTGGAGGGCTAGGAGAGCTCTCCCAGCAGCGCAGGTGAGGGCTCTGTGGGCAGGCGAGCTCCCAGGACAGCCTGTCTCCCTGCCCCGCTGTGCCACCATGCTCCAGGGACCCGCAAAACAGAGAGCCCCCAGCTCTCTGCACTGGGGAGCCAACACAAAGGCAGGACGCCAGGGTGATGGGCTCACAGAGCTACGTCCCATTAGCTAGGGGCATTTCTGCTCACCGTGATGCACTGAAACACCATCCCCAGAGCAGGAATGAGCCAAGATGCTCACTGCATCCACCAAACCGAATCCCAGAGCACGGCATCCACGTTCAGACCCACCAACTGTGCTGCACACCCATGGCACCGCTCCAAACACCAGCCTACACCACATGGGGGGAAGATGCCAGAAAGCAGTGGGGCCTGGAAGGAGCCTTGGGAGCAGCTGGGGCTGGGCAGGGAGGAGCAGCTCAGGACAAGGGCCAGCATAGGTACAAAGGTGCATGGAGAAGAGCCCAGCTTTGCCACAACACAGTGCTGCTTGGTCTGAGAGACCCTGAGGTTTCTCAGGCTCTGTCTGCCTTCATCCATGGGGATGCTGAAGAGCTGGCCTGGTCCCCTGGGCCAGGGAAGAGGTGTGCAGGGGCCCATGGGGAGCCCATGAGGGCTCCTGAGAGCAGGGGCTGGGCAGAGGAAGAGGAAGAGGAAGAGGAAGAGGAAGAGGAAGAGGAAGAGGAAGAGGAAGAGGAAGAGGAAGAGGAGGGAGACCATCCAGCCCTTACCTCTGCTGAAGATGATGCTCTCATAGGGGATCTTATTCTTGGTCTCGAGGCTGGAGCAGTTCCAACGCTGGTCCCGGAACTGGTGCTGGCACTCGTGGATGGCGATCTGGATGCCCTGGATGGCCGAGGCGGTGACGTCGGGGTGGCGCACGCACACCTCCAGCTGCCGCCGTGTCAGCCCCGGCAGGGTCAGGCACACCGTGTTGGCGTTCAGCACTGGCTCCGATGGCAGCTTCAGGCCCAGGATCTCATTGGAGCAGGAGCTGGGAGGGAAAGGAAAACCCGTGAGCGTGGAGCAAGCAATGTGCCAACTGCTCACTTCCCCTTCAGGGAGGAGAAACAGCTTTTGGGGGGAAACACATGGGGAGGGGATGCTCCTCAACCCACACTGTGCCCGCTGCCTATAGAGAAGGCTGGGAAACCCCTGGGCACAATGGCAGCTCAGCCAGGCAGAGACGCCCCAGCAGCACTGGGGCTGCAATCCTCTCCAGCCATGTCGGCACAGCCCGGACACCTCAGCAGCCTGTGCCCAGTGGCAGCCAAATTTGGCCCTCCTGCCTCTGGTGCCCAGCATCTCCCAGGGCTGCACCTCCTCTGTGTGCTCCCCCAGGGATCTCCTGCCCTGGCCATGCGGACTCTCAGGCACAGACTGCCCTGGCTTGCCTTCCCCAGAGAGTGTGGGTTTCCCCCTGGGAGAATCCGGAGCCCCCGGAGCAGGAGACCCATCCCACGTCCGGCTCCATCCCTGTTGCTGGCTGATCCCCTCCCTGCATCTTCCATATCTCCCTGGCACTGCTGGTCCTCACAGGGGAGGTAACCAGAGGGACCAGCTTTTTCCTGCCAGCTCGGCTAGGAAATTTGGAGCCAAGCACCCTGCCGAACACCCTCAAGCTCCCAGCAACAATCCCAAATCCACTGTTACACCCCAGCCACACCAGACCTAATGCCTGTCACCACAGAAACAGAGACCAGCAGATGGATGGGTGCAAGGGGAGGCAGACAGTCCGTGGTGGGGGTGCAAGTACTTATACAAGTAGAGATGCTGCCTGGGGAAACATCTAGGAGGTAGATGGAGTGTGGGGAGATGGACAAAGCATGTCCAGAGAGAAGTGCCTGGAGCTAAGACAGTGGTACACAGGACAGATGGATATGGAGAGGGAGATGGAAGGGGAGGAATGTCTGCCCGTCTCCAGGGAATGGATTGAAGGATCCTGAGATCCACAGTGTCCAAGCAGAGGACCTGCAAAGCGAGCAGTAGGCAGCGGGATGCTCAGGAGCATCCTGCAGCTTGCAGCAGGGTCCATCAGGAGCTCAGCACCGCCCCACTCCTTGCTCAGGACAGCTCGCTCCCTGCTGAGAGCTCTCTCCAGGCGGGCTTCCCTCTTCCCCAGGATGGCCAAGAGCTGGGTCCCTGGGAGGAGCAGGGAGCTGGAGCCCTTTGAACCTTGAATACAGAAATGAGACTTGGAGGTGGATGCTGGAGGAAGGACTGCAGCTGCCTTATGGAGCAGCCAGGTCTTGGGGAGAAGGGTTACTCCCCCTCCGCTCCCCCAAATCCTGCGAGCCTGGTGCAGGTACATGGACAGAAGCAGCTCTCGGGGACCAGGGACTGACTTCCCCAGCTCAGCGCTCACCCAGCTCTGGAGGAAGGGCTCAGCCCCAGGGTCCCTGCTGAATTACAGCTTGCTCAGGGGGGAAGGGGAGCTGTCAGGGTCAGGCTGCTGCTTTCTCCAGCTTCCCAAGGGTGTTTATACCCACCCCACCACTTCCCCGGGTGATATGTGGGTCTGCCCCAGTGCAAATCCACAGTGACCCCAACAGGGAGAGTCAGGGTAGGGGGGAGCGGAGAGAAGGAGAGCAGAAAGGGGTGCATCTCTCCAAAGCCACTACACAGGAGGGGAAATCCTCTGCCCAGCTCCTGCGCTCATTCACACTGTCAAAGCAAGCCCTGGCTGAGAGGAGAGGAGAAGCAGGTCTGCAGCTACCCTCATCCCCAAGCCCAGCAGCTCCTGCCCCAAGCACTGCAGGGATCTCGTCCCCTGCCTGTCCTGAGCCAGCCACCTTCTCCCAGGGCATCCCAGGGGGGCTGTTATGGTCCTTCTCCCCATTGTACAGCAGGGAAACTGAGGCAGGGGCCCTCGTCTAGGACCCCAGAGAGCGGATGGCAGGTCCTTCCACCTCTGCTCCACCCAGGGCTCAGCGGGGCCAGGGACCGGCAAGGAGCTGTCACTGTCACCCTCCCTAGGAGGACACAGCGCTCCCCCCAGCTCTCTTCCCCCTTGAAATCTGGATTTAAACTTGATTTCACGGTGACAAGCCCCCAGGTCACAGGCTGCAGCGGCTGCTGCTTTAATTAATACAAGTCCCAACGTTAACAAATTATATTTAAAGGGGCTGGAGGGAGGGGGAAGGGCGGGGGACCCCCCCCACTCACACCAGCACCAGGGTTAACCCCTGGCTGCCTGCAGCTCACAAATTTGGGAGCGGGCGGAGGGGAGCTGCCAGCCACCCGGGGGAGATGGAGACGGACAGGGGTGGTGAGCGTTGGGGGGCCTTTTCCTGGAAGGCAGGCGGCCCCCTCTTACCMCCCTCGCCTTGGGGATCGGTGCAGCCGGGGAGGGGGTGCAGGTGGATTCCCCGTCCCGATGCGCGCCCCTGGGGTGCGGAGCCCAAAGGCACCCATCCCGTGGGCACTGTCCCCTACGACAGTGGCATCCCCGCCGGCATCCCCCCTGGCCTCCGCGGTGTCCCCCGGCTGCGAGGCCCGTCCTCCGCCCGGGGAGAGCGGGGAAACTGAGGCAGGCAGGGCGGGCGCTGGGGCGGCTCCGGCCGGGGAGGAAACGGGACAACCTCCCGGAGCGGGGGGAGCCGCGCATCCCGCCGGCGCTCCGCCGGGACGGGGGGAAGGCGGAGAGGGGGCAGCGGCCCTGACAGCGCCCTGAGCAGGGGGCTGCAGCCGTGCTGGGCCGGGCCGGGGCGGCGGGACCCCCCGGGAGCCCCCTGGGCAGCCCGCCCCCGGCACGGGGCTGGGTGCGGCGGCTTCGCGGCACTCGCCCCGCGGGGCCGGGGCGCTCGGCGGCGGCGGCGGCGGGGCTGGGGGGGCAGCTCCTACCTGGGTACCCAGAGGCTGAGCAGCAGCGAGCAGAGTCCGTGGGCCAGGGCCGGGCGCATCTTCGCTGGGGCAGCGGCTGTGCGGGCTGCGGGCGGGCGGGCGCCTTTGGGGCAGGGGCGGCGGGGCTCGGCGCTGCTCTCTGCCCGCTTTGTTTGTTGTGGGTTGTTTGCTTGTTTGTGTTTTCCCCTCTCCTCCCTCTCACTGGCTCCCTGCGCGCCGGGGCTCGGCTCGCCGGGGCGGCTCTGCCATCCTCCC
>JAYKAV010000811.1:229520-254620 GCA_035582835.1 Phoebastria nigripes | reverse complement strand
CATCCCGGGTTGCCACGGCGACGGCGGGGATGCTGCTCCCCCCCCTCCCCCCCCGGGCTGGGAGCTGCGGGCTCTTGAGGGGTTTCAGCGGGCTCCTAGGGGTCTGGAGAGCTGGGGGACTTCTGGGAATCTGGGGGGCTCCCGGGGCACTGCTGGGGACCTGGGGGACTGCTAGAGGGATGAGGGGCTCCTGGGGACTGCTGGGGGGCTTCTAGGAGTCTGTGATGGGGTCCTAGTGGATGGGAAGCTCTTGGGAAGCTGCTGGAGGTCTGAGGAGCTGGGGGGACTGCTAGGGGTCTGGGGAGCTGGGAGATTGCTAGTGGGCTCTGCTGGCTATTCAGCCCTCTCCAGACCACTGGGCCAGGTCCAGACCCTGCCTGGCTACCAGCATCACCTGCCTATGCCAGGGACTCTCCTGGCTACCAAGGGAATAGATTTGGCTCTGCCAGCTCAGGGCCAGCAGGGAGCAGTGGCAGAGAGTTGGCAGCCCCCACAAGAGCTAACCGTCCTCCACAGTTGGGCAGGGCACTTGGAGATATCCTGGAGGTGCAGAGGAGTTACCACAAAATCAGTAGCCATGTGCCTCTCTCCAAGTGAGAACCCCTTGCCCCTGCGCTAGCTCCATTTTCCAGCTTCTTCCCCCTTCACATTTTTGGCTTTTGTGGTCTCCAGCCTTCAGAAGCTGTGATTTGGGGCAATGGCAGAGAGGACACAGGTCAGATCCCCTTCTCACAAGAACCACCTGTCTTCCCCAGGGTTTATCCATGATCCAGACCTCCAGAGCCATGTCCATGCAGCCAGGAGCATGAAAGCAGCCCATTGTGGGGAAACTGAGGCAGACTCCAGAGAAGGAGCTTGCTGAAGGTCAGAGCTGGGATGGAGCTCTACCGGGCTCAACCCATGCACTCTGATGTCTCACAGAGAGATTCAGAATCACCCAGTACAACTGGCGTCAGCCTGGGATGGCTCYGGGGAGAGCAGGGGTGACTCAAAGTTTTACAGGACCTGCCTGAACTGAGCTCCCCTGATGGGCAACCCAGGGCTTGAGGTGTGCTCTGGTGTTTCTAATTCTAAGGGACCTGCTCAGCCTATGAAACAGGTCCCCACATCTCCCAGCACACAGACCCTGCATCTCTGCAGCTCCCTTCCTGCAGGGCCCTCCTGCACCCACGCATGTCTCCCTGTCCCAGACAAGCCTGCACAAACACAGTAAGACACGTGCAAACAAACATGCTCGCACACAGGCACACACAGGGACGGTGTCACTGGCACACACACGCTGACAATTTGCCGTGTATTCATAGACATGCATGAAGACACACAGGCCAACTTGTTTGCACACCCATGAGGGGCTCACATGCATGGTGATGGGTGTGCACACAAGCTCACACGCACACATATGGTTGTGAACACATGTAGACGTGTTACCTGTGCACACACACACACGCACGCCGAGCTGCTTGCATGCACAGGTACCTTCACCCCCACCCACCCAGCCCCGCTCACACCCACCCATGTGTTCCCATGGGCGGGCATGTGGCTGGGAGTTCCCGGGAGCCCCGTGTGCCCCCCCTCTCCCAGCGCTGCTGTGGGCAAGCCAGGAGGGAATTTCCAGCTGCAAAGCTGCAGCTGACAGATTTAGAGGCTCCCGCCCCAGCGCTCACTGGGACAAGTTAATGGTTCACCAGCACCCTGCTTCCCCTGCCCTTCCCTGCTGGCTGCCTGGGGGCGGGCGTGGAGGGACCCATTGGTGGGCATCACCAGCACCCCGCTGCAGCTCCCCTTGCCTTGCAGTGTGCCCAGCACTGCGAGCTCCACTCCTGCCCTGCCTGGCAGTACCAGCGTGCAGGGCATTGCCCGCCTCGGCTGAGAGCCCCGGTAGCCCTTTTGCAGAGGGGTGGACGGGCAGAGCCCCCATGCCCTGCGTTGCTACAGCGTGGAGGCAGGCACAGGAGCGTGGACCTCTCTGCCCAGGCTCTGGCTCTGCTGACATCCCTTGGGTGCTCCTCTGCCCAGTGTGGCATTGCCAGCCGAGCGGGTGCTGCGCACACATGTTCCCCTCTGCAGTTACCTAAACCCCCACGCTGGGTAAGGCTGGAGAAACCTGTTCCCACAGGCCCCTTGCAGCATGGGAGGGACCCCCTCAGAGACCCCCAGAGCCTCTGGAGCAGAGGGATGGCAGCCTGCCCTGCTGTTTGCCCATGAGGGGCATGGGTTGATCAGGTTACCAAGACATGCTGGCACCGTGCCGGCCAGATGAGGCTGCACATGGCCCACGGCATGCCAAGTGAATGCCTCACATGCCACCAAGCCAACAGTGTCAGCGCTGCGCAGGGTTTCTCTGTGCCAGGCCCTGCAGCGGGGACTGCAGAGACGGTGGCTGAAGATGGAGTGAAAAGAATAGAGGATACCTTCAAGAACCTCACAGCCCATCACCGTGGTGTCAGGGCAGCTAGCTGTACCTCCTGCATGAGGGGTGAGCGGAGGGACCGTGGACTGCAGGTCACAGCAAACATCCCAGGTCAGGTGGTGGTGGGACACAAACTGACATCCCCAAGCGATGGTGGCCATGGATGATGGGAGGAGAGCACCCACCCAGCTGGGGGCTGCAGAGCGGGGCAGGAGAGGACTTGCCTTTGCCCACACTCATCTCCTGGCTCTACAACCACAGAGAAAAGCAGAGTGTGGTTAAAAAATGAGCCGGGCTCTGCCACGAGTCCCAGCATGGCCAGCACAAACAGGAGGATGGAGGAAGTCCGGCTGATCGGGACTCACGGCTGGGGCAGGACGGCTCTCCAGCCGGTCCCTTCCCAGAACGGCGGTCAGCGCTTCCCAGCCCTCCCCAGGAAGCGCTGTGGCACACCAGCTTTAAATAGCTTTATTAGTGGAAGCTCTGTGCCCGCAGCCACCACCATGGGGGCTGTGGGGATGCCAGGCAGCCCCACGCTGTCCCCTGGGGAAGCTGGGGCTCCCCGGAGCGCAGAGCTGGACTCACCCATGCCATCCCTGCCACTGGCTCAGCCTGTCTCTGTCCTGGGGGGTCTGCAGCGTGAGCCTGGGAGTGGCCCCCCAAATTGTCCTCGCCTGACCCCAGGCCGTCAGACGCAGAGGCTGAGCTCCTGACGGACGGAGCACTTGCGGCACTGCACTACGCAGCACCAGTGGAAGCGGCAAAGGCAGTTCTCCTCCAGCACCACCGTCTCGTCCCGGTGCCCTCGCCCGCAGCACAGCAGGTCGCACCCACTCGTGTCCATGGCTGTGCTGTTGCAGACGCGGCCCCGGGTGCCCAGCGAGCCCGTCTTACGGTTAGCCGAGCAGAAATCGGGTGAGTCGGCTGAGTAGATGAGGTCCTGCTTGTCGGGAGGCTTGATGTTGTCACCCACGGGGATGAGGGTTTTCCCATCGTTGCCTCCCATSACCTTGAAGGCCCCATTGAAGCGCTCGAGCAGGCGGTCCCCCACCTCGCGGAAATGGGGCATCTTCTGCCAGCAGGTCCGCAGCGTGCAGGAGCCCGACAGCCCATGGCATTTGCACTCTGTCCTCATGTAGCTGCGCACTGCCTGGGGAAGAGATGGCGATGCTCAGCCCTTGATCCCCCGCCTCCCTGCCAAGCACCCCCAGCCAAAACCCTGCCTCTTGGTGCTGCCCTTGCCCGGGGGAGGGTGCTGGGGGGGGGGCACAGGGGGTTTCCAAAGCACCTGCAAAGGGCTCCTGAAAGATATTGGGTCCATATTTCACCCAAAGTTGGTGCAGGTACATGGCTTGGGGAAGATAAAGGTGGAGGGTTGAGCCGGCTAGGGGCACAGGGGCTGATGCTTGCAGAGGGCAGGGAGCGCGGGGGCCTTACCAAGCGCCCAGCTTCGTTGTTGTGCAGGTCAATAAGAGCTCGGATGTCATTTTTGCCTTTCTTGCTCTTGGCATCCATGAACTGCTGCGATTTCTCGTAGCCGAACTGCACGTCGTCCCCACAGCCTCCCCACTCCCAGGCCGTACCCTCCGTGCCTGGACCTGCCGTGGGCGAGGGGGGAGCCCGGCTCCGTGTCAGCTCGCAGCCGCACTGCAGCAGCTCGCCCATGCTGCAGGCCTGCGTGATGGCATGGCTCACCCCGGCCGCCGTGATGGCATACACGAAGGCTGTCTCCCGGATATCTGCAGGGGAACAGACAGGGCCGGGATGCGGGGTCAGCTCTGGCAAAGACTCTGCAAGCAAAGCATCCCCCTGCCGACATCCCATGGGGGCTTGGACCTCCCCTTCTCCCCCTTCATCTGTGCTCGGTGCTGTTCCCCAGGCGATGCACCCACCCTGGAGTGGGCTGCCTGGGGCAGGAGCTGTCTCTTGCAAGCAGATATGCAGAATTTGGGGGATGGCCAGGCCCTGCCAGCGTTCCTCCACCCCAGCTGTAGGGTCCTAGGGGCAACAAATCTCCTGCCTCCCCTTGCAAGGATGGGTGCTGCCCCACAGGAAAGAGGGGAGCTCGGAGAGCAGGGGAGGTCCTGAGTGTCCAGGTGGTACCCACAGCTTCCTCACAGTACCCTGCAATGTCCCTCCAAGCAGTAAAAATCCCATCCCCAGCTGCAAGCGGGCACCTGGAGAGAAGTGCTGCGAGGGACACCACGTGTGCCACTCACCCCTCTGCAGGGTGGCAGCGATGAAGCTGTGCTGCCCGCTCTCCCCCCATACCCGCTTTGCCACGGGGCACTGCCTGCCCCCCTCCCTCTGCCGGCACAGCCTCCACCCTGCAGGATTATTTATTATTAGTATTTGCTCCTGTCTCTCTCTGCTCCAGGACACGAATTCCAAGCATCTTTCCCCTGCCCGGACCTGCCGCTTGCAGCCGCAGCCAGCGGGGGATTCTGGCAGCGGGGGTGTGGCGCCCTGCTCAGGGGGCTCCCGCGCTCCCCCCACCCCATGCCAGGCGAACCCCTGCCCACCCGAATGCCAGGGCAGGGCTGGCCCAGGGTGATGACACACAGGGGGTGCCTGGGGCATGGGGACGGAGGAGAAGGTGTGTTTTGGGGGGTCCCCAGTCCCTCCGTCTCCAGCACTCTGACTTGGGGGGGGCTGTGGGAAGAGGGGTTCCTGGGCACCGGCTCCGTGAGCAGCTCCTCCACRAGCCCACACAGCACCTGATTCCCACTGGTGTTGGTAGGAACGGGGCACACCAGTGCCTTTCCAGCAGTGCCACCCTGGGGATGGGTGTCCCCTGCCCTGGCCCTCCTGCCCCCCCCAAGCCACATGACCACCTGCCTGCTCCCGCCTGGGGCTGGCAGAGCCCTCGGCGGGCAGCCCGCAGCTGGCAGAGGTCCCCGTGCCACCCTGCCAGCCAGGGCCCCGGGGGGATGCCGCTCCTCTGACAGCTCCTCCAGACACGTGGCTGCCCCCAAGCCAGCCTGCCCTGGCACGCCGTGCCTGGCACAGGCGGCAGGAAGGGAAGCAGGGACGGCCATGACTGCGCCGGGGAGGCCAGTCGGCCTGGGAACTGGAGCCCACTGCAGCATCCTTGGAAAGAAGAGGCTGTCAGATGGGAGGTGTCCATCCGATGGCAGCTGAGAACTCCAAAAATGTTGGGATGGTTTATGCAGTCCCTGCAGGCTTACAGGGAGGCTGGTGCCTGCTGGCACCTCTCAGTGCAGGGCAAGCTCTCTGCTTCTGGCAGCCCTGGGGACCTCCATGCCTCTAGCTGGGATGTCCCATGTCCTCAGAGTGCCAGAGGCTCCCAAACTCACCGCTGTGCCCAGGACATTGCTCATCTCCTCGGCTCCAGCAGCGAGGCTGGGCCAAACAGAGCATACTGGCTCCTACAGCATCCCCATGCCTGGTGCGCCTGTCTCCTCCAACCCAAGCTGCCCCTGGGTACCCCAAGCTCATCCGCCAGCATCACCCACTCACCACCTCATCTGGCCCTGGCATCCTGGCACCACCCCGCTTCCAGCCTGGAGCCCTGCCTGGCACAGATCCCACCTGCCTCGCTGCCAGGTTGGTGTGAAAATAGGTGACTCCAGAGGCAGGAGTGTTTCCCGTGTGCCCTGGCTCTCTGCCCCTCGACTGAATACACCTCCCTGTGTTGGGGGGAACCCATACTTGCAAATCAGCTTCTTAAACAAGCCTGCCCCCCCGCCACAGGCCAGTGTCTCCCTCAGGGCCCCAGCTCTGCCCCTCACTGGTACCCGCAGCCGCTGGGTGCCCAGGGCGCTCTGCCCTTGCCAATGCCCCCAGGGAGGCTACCCTGACTCCCCTGCAAGGCCCAAGGGCATATCCACTCTGCCTTGGCCTGGCGGATGCACCAGCAGATGTGATGGCCGAGTAGACTGGGGCTCGCTCCAGCATCTTCATCTGCCCCAGCACAGGGACCAACGTGGGAACAGGGGCAGGACTAAACTCACCACCCACTAAATGTCCCTACCAGCCTGAGGTGCTTCGAGCATCCCCCCCTTCCCTATCCACCCCCCAGCCTCTCTCCCTGGGGACCGTGGCAGGACTTTCCCATCCCTTACACACTCACAGGTGCCCCCTCACTCTGCCCCTCTCTGGCTGTGAGGCAGCTGGGCTGGGCTTGGACCACTGCATCCACCTGGCTGGGACCTGCCCATCCCTCCCTGCCACCCTGCCCCTGTCCCTCAGGGTGACATCAGGGTGGCCACCCAGGGACACAGGACCAGGGGGGCAAGCACTCCTCTCCTCTGCTCCCTGCAAGGCCAGGAGGAGGGATCTGCAGGGCACCCATGGGGCGAGGGGCAGCTCCCAGCGGCTGCGCGCTGCCTCCCACCCGGGCCCCTTCCCCCAGTACACCCCGGGGTCCCGGGGGAGCAGTAAATCACTGCCAGACGAGGGTGCATTCTTGGGCTTTGTGAAGCCCTGCACTGTCTGGGAGCATCGGTAATTGCTTCATTACAACACGGGGAGACATGTCCCGGCAGTAAAACCTCAGCGTGACTGCACCGGGGAGCACTGAGGAATCCCCTATACACACACACACACACACACACAGAGACGCAGACACACAGACACAAACACAGACACACACACACACAGAGACAGGTTTGCACGCCCAGACTCTGCTCCAGGAGTCCCAGGGAAGCGCGTGACCGGGCGGCTGGAGGCTTTTTGGGAGATGGGAGGCCGAGGAAACGCTGGCCTTACCCTGCTGATGCTGGCCTTACCCTGCTGCAGGATCTTGCCGAAGTACTTGCTGTGGCTGGTGCAGTTCCAGCGGCGGAAGCGGAATTGGTACTGGCACTCCCGGACGCCCAGCTTGGTGCCCTTGGCCACCTCCTGCACAATCTCTGGCTCCAGCTGGCACAGCTCCGCCTGCTTCCCCGCCAACCGCTTCGTCTTGCGGCAGATGCTGTTGGGGTCCATGACCAGGGGGCTCCCCACTGCCCTGCAGGAGGGACAGCGAGCAGAGCAAAACCAGCATCCAAGCCCGGGGGGGACCAGGGTGAGGATGGGGCATGGCCAGACCTACTCCCAGGGACAGAGCAGGGCCATGGGGCAGTGCCAGCTCAGCGCTGAGCCTGGGTGACAAGGGAACAGGGAGAGGTATGCAGGGAGGGCAGGAAAAAAGGTATGGGTGGCACCTGCATGCCAGCACCCAAGGGATACCTTGCCCTGCCCAGCCCGTCAGGGAATGGGGAGATCCCAAACTGTGGGGCTGACTGGAGGATGATGCTGGCACATGCCACTCCACACCCCGAAGCCCTTGGGGACATCCCTGGGGGTGATGGCAGGGTCCCTGATGGGAGGTGGCAGAGAYGCTGTGCTGCTCAGCACCTGCTCTTTGGGTCTGGCACTGACCCGGCACAGCCCTGGCATCGCGGTGTGACCGATCCCCAGTGCAGCTGCAGCTCCCGGAGCGCTGTGGGCACAGTGGGGAGCCCAGCCAGCGCTCTTGGTGTGCCTCCCCCTCTCCAGGGGGGCTCGCTGCTTTATCCCGTGGGAGACGAGACGAGTGACCTTGCTGGTGATAAAGCCCCTTGGCTGCTGGCCAGGCTCCCATGCTCGCCTCCCCCTACCCAAACACCGGCCCTGGGGAAACGGAGCCGTGGGCACAGGCGCGCGAGGGAGGGATGCAGGTGGCATCGCCAGCCCTGCCGATGCCAGCACGGGAGGGCAAGTCTCAGCTGGGCCCGTGTCAGAGGCAGCTCCTCCTCGCCAGCACAGCTGGAGCGAGGTGCCTGGCTCTCCGGGCTGGGAGGCAAAGTCTGAGCACGACGCCACGCTCCCCGGCGTGCCGCTGGCTACAGAAACTCCTGTACTTTCCCCACACATTTCGCCTGGAGTGCCCTCCGTGGCATGGCTCGTGCAGCTGCGCAGCCCGCCGGCGCCGTGCCCCGTGCCAGGGCGGGCGATGCTCCAGCTCCGCCGCGGGCAATGCTGGAGCCGCAGCGGGCAGAGGGCAGGCACGCCGCGCTGACGGCCTCCCGCCCACGCCGCCCGTCCCATGGCACAGAGACCGCGTGGCCATGGGCCACCCGAATTTAGCACGCCCCAAACACAGCTCCACTCAGCCCCCCCTTCGCCTCCAGCGCCGCTCCTGTGGGCTCAGAGCTCGTCCTGCTCGATAACATGATTTCCCTGGCTGTGGATGCCCACAGGACCCCAGGGCTGGACTCAGCATCCCCCAGCACTTTGGGATGTCCGAGGGCTGCGAGGCCACGTCCCCTGGGGTCCCCTGGGGAGCAGTGCACAGGCGGCCCATGCCGCCGGCAGCCCCGCTCGGTGGGGAGCACCGGCTGCGCTGCAGCTTCCAAACGCAGACCTTTATAGTCTGGCCAAGCCCCAGGGGCTTGAAAATCACAAGCTGAATCTCGGTGTTTAACTATGTTCTGGGTTTCCTTTTTGCTCTCATGCAGCTGGGGGGCTGTGTTCGGGACAGCAGGCTGCAGGACTTCACTTGCCATCCTGCCCCCCGTGCAAAGCCCCTCTGAGCCCCTTGTTTGAAGCTCGAGGTCCTGCCAGGGTCCCCCTGCCCCACATCAGGTTCCCAAGCTGCCCGCATCTCCTGCCCACCAAACCCCAGCTGGGTTTGGGGAGGACATGCCCTCTCACACAGCCTGGAAAAGGAGCCCTTATGCTTTGGCTGGAGGTTTAAAGGGTTAAACAGCTCAACTGAGAGGCACAGCCTGGAAAGGTGACCTCCAGCAGGGAAACTGAGGCAAGCCGACACCGCTGCTGGGGAGCACCCATCTCCCTTTGCTCCCCGCAGCTCAGTTTCCCTTTGCTGCGTGATGCATGGGCGCCTCTGCAAAGGGATGGGGCAGCTGGGGAAGCATCGCAGGGCTGTGGCTGGGCTGGCACAGGTCCCCCATCAATGGGGAAACTGAGGCCCACGTGGAAAGCCACCAGTGAGCCTGTCCAGTCCCATCCCACAATGACCACATGGGGATTCAAGCCTCCATGCCGGGCTCTGAACTCGCCCTCCTTGGGGACYGTGGGCTCCCAACATCCCCAACAGGATGGCGGAGGTTTGGCCGCCTGCTCCGGCAGGGTGGGGAAGAAGGGGAGCCGGGACAGGACTTTCATTAAGAGACGACTCTTTGTACTCATATAAAAACGATGCGCCAGCCCCCTGGGGCCGTCAGATCAAATGCTGAACTGCGGCTCACCCCGGCCCCCCGGATCAGGCCGGGAAGAAGAGCTCAGCCCTGCGGGGCTGGGGGGCGGCGGGCGGCTCGCCGGCACCGTGGGGGTCCCCAGCCATGGCCCAGGCAGCGGTGAGGCCGGCGGGAGCACACGGGAGCTCGCCGGCCATGCCGACAAGGCGTGGGGTGGGCTGCCTAAGTCCGGCGCGATATTAATTTCCGCTGGGCTCCGCTTTCTGGCGCGGGGAGGCTGCCGGGAGCCCGAGAGCTGTTTTGCTTTGGAGGGGTTGGGGGGGGGGGSGGGGGGGAGTCAAGGGCAAGAAAAATGCTGCCAAACTGCTACCGCTTTGGCAAGGGCTCCGGCGCGGGGCCCAGATCTGCCTGAGCTTGTCCTGCTCCAAGGCCTCCCGCATCTACAATTAAGGTGCCCCACCTCTGCCGCCGGGCACTCCTCCCCCTGCCCTGGTGAAGGAACCGGGTCGCCAGCCCAGCTCCCCCCAACCTGCCCGGGGCACCCCGGCCCCCCGCCGCCTCCCGCCTGGCAGCCCCCAGCCAGGCTCGGTGCCTTGGCAGCATCCCTCCCGCCTGCCCCCGGTGCCCTTCGCCTGCTGCTGAAACTGTTGCCGCGTCGCTTCCACCTTGCCCCAAAAGGAGCCAGGACGATGAGCCCTGCTTTCCTCCCTGATTCCCAGCACCCCTGTGCAAGGGAAACAACTCCCTGTTGCTGAAAGGGGAAACTGAGGCACTGAAGAGTTGCTGCAATACATTGCCAACCTGCTGCTGTCACCCCTTTGGCTGCCGGAGCTGCAGCCTGAGCCCGGTCCGGGTGACACATGGGAAACATGGGGCTTCTGATGCAACCCCTGTGCTCTGGATGCAATCCCCGCTGCAACAGAGCCGGGGGCTCCTAAAAGCCATAATCACCAGCTTTTCCGGCTTAGCTCAGGGTCACGGAGCCTCCGGTATGTCCCAGTCTGGTTCCCAGCCAAAATTATAGACCAAGGAGCCTGGCACAAGTYGCCATCTCCCCCTTGGACATGGGATGCTGTGGAGCAGGGCTTCTCCTGGCCACTGCCAGCAGACCGTGATCGAGGSGAGCCAGTGGGGTCGGTTTGCAAGGAGCCGATGGAGAGGCTGGCAGAGCCATGCAGTGAGGAAGAGGATGGTCAACCTTCACAAACGGCACCCACATCTTGGGTGGAAAAATGTCTCCTTTGGTCCTGACAGCCCTGAAACCCCGACAGAGAGCAGCAGTGGTGCTGTGCCAGCTCCACGTGGGACTGGCCAGGTCTGCACCCATTGAGTACTGCTGCCTGGGCGTTCCCGTGTGGCAAGGGGACCCCGCTGTGGGTTAGCAAGGGCATGGGTTGCCTCACATCCAGGTGTTCATCCCAGCCCCTGGATGCCTTCAGGAGGGGGATGCAGGGTGCCGGGGTACCCGGCCCATCACCCTGAGCCCACAGGCACTTCTCTACCTGCTTGGAGAGGCGAGAGCTGCAGGATGCCAGCCCTGGAGAGCTGAGCTCCATCCCTGGGGGGACAGGTCACCCCGCATCCCACCCAGTGGTGTCACACTCAGTGACAGCCCTGCAAGGAAATTGGACCCGACGGGAGTGTGCCTCTTTCCAAGCTGTGCAAACAGGGCAAGGGGGGGACACACATGAATTTTCACCAGTCCAGCTTTCCCTTCATCCCACGCAGGCACRCAGCGGGTATCCGGCCCCTCACCCAGGGCGATGTGTGGGTGCTGCCACTAATGGGGGCAGCCAGGTGTGGAAAGCGGAGCAGGAGGCGCACAAGGGGTGAGGTGAGTAAGCAGCAAGTCACTGCCCTGGGGGGCACRGCTGGGACTCGGCTGCTGAGCAGCACCGGGGCACCGAGGGAGTGGGAAATGCCATGGGTCGGGGAGAGCAGGGGGACCCCGTTCCCTGCCCTCCTCCTCGCAACTCCTCGGCAAGGACCGGATGCAAATAGCTGGGAAACCGCCCAAAGGAAAGAGGCTTTGGCGTGGCATGGCGTCAACCCACGGACCTGCCAGCTGCAGGGTCACGCCGAGGCCGGGCGCTCGCGGGCAGGAGCTGCCCAAGCTCGTGCTGCGGGTACCAGGGGGATGGAGGGAGCACGCACCCATAGAGGTGGCGGTCCTGAAGTCATGTCCAAGCCCTGGAGGGGCTGGGATGAGAAGAAAGGGTTCCACCCACCCCTGATCACTGCATCCTTCCTCCAGGCACTCGTGGAGGCTGGAGCTGGGGTGGCATGAGGGCTGGGCTGGTGTATGGCCAAGTGTGGGTGCCACGTGTGGTGGCAGGACCCTGTACGTCCATGACCCCACCTGAGTGAATACTGAAGTGCGCCCAGCTCTGCCCAGCACCCTCCTGCACACGGGAGATTTGAAGGGGTCAAGCCTCTGATGCAAAGCCTGGCCAAGCCCTCCAGCCTGGGGCATGYGCAGGGCAGGGCTGGGCAGCCTCGGTGTCACCGTGGGAGAGTGGAGGTGACGAGGAGTGGGGATGAGGGGGAAAGCTCAGTTTTCTTTGGGGGAGGACACAAGTAGCACAATTCTGGAGCCAGTGCCATCTCAAAGAGTGCAAGGGAAACATTTTCCCTTTGAAAAACCCAGTGGGTCAGCAGCTGCCCCAGAAGGGGCACAGGGAGATGCCGCCAAGCAGGGGCTCCCACACAGGGAGCTACTTTGCTGCCCGCATGGCACTGCTCCGGGACTGAGGGCATGCCCAGGATGGCCGGGCAGCCCAGTCTGCCGGGCGCCGTGGGGGACCGTGGGCTGTGGGGTGGYGGGTGTGGGTCAGCAGGCCCGGGGGGTGACTCACGATGCTCACCCCAAGGCACGCAGGCAGGGCCCTACAGCCCAGCAGCCTGCCCTTACAGGCTCCGCGCAGTGTGGGTGCTGGTCAGGGCAGCGGAGGAGAAGGGGAGGCCATCAGTGCATGAAACCCACCCGGAGGTGTGTGGCTTTGGGGGGTGTGGGGCTGGCACCCCCTCGAGCAGGGGTGCAGCCACGGGTGCCAGCAGTGGGTCCTCCCTGAGCTGGCATCTGGAGGAGCTGTACAGAGAGCTGGAGACGCACTGCCTGTGGGCATACGTGGGAAGGGGACGCAGGGCAGGAGTCCGTCCCTCCAGGCCCCCTCAGACCCACAGCTGGAACACAGAAAGTCTCACCCAGGATGGTTTTCCCCCTTGCTCTCTCTTCCACCTCCCAACTGCTCTCAGCCATGCCCACAGAGAGCCGATGGGCATTGGGGCACTGGGGAAGCCTGGCTTTGCTCGCCCCCATCCCCACGGTGCCTCCATCGCTGCGAGCACAGCCCAACCACAAACCGGCTCAGCTGAAATCCTGCCCTGAACCTGCCCGGGGCTCCTGAGACACCAGGTTTGCCTGCCCCGTATCCCTGCACCCTCCAGGCCAGCCCGGGAGCCCCAGGCAGTCCCTACCTGTCCTGCTCGGGAAGGAATCGCTGTTGCACAAGGAGCTGGGTGAGAAACATGAAAAGATGAAGGGAGGAGGAAGAAAGAGATTTTACAGGGCTGGTGGAAACAAGGGGAGCCTATTTCCTACAGCCTGGCACTAACCAAGGAACCAGCAGTACCTGAATGACACATCTTCCCCATCAGCACTGACCATAGCTGGCTCCCCTCTGTTGTGGAAAGGACCGTGTGTCTRCCCGTCCCCCTGTCCCTCTGCCTCTTCTTAGACACAGGGGCATAGGGTATAGGACAAGGATGACTGTATCTTCAGTGAGCCCTCTGGGGACATCCCACCACAATGAGGATGCTCTTTCTCAGGCTACGATGTCATCAGCATGATGTCACTGCTCAGACATCGCACCTGAACCTTTCTCTGTAGATGCAGCTGTCTGCCAGGATCCAAACTGGAGCCATTACCACCCATGAGCAGCCGAGCCCTGCTATGTGTGTGGGCTGGGGACCATGCCCCCTGGGACCCAGCCGCACTGCGCCCCACCATGCCACTTTCACAAATCAGTTAGTTTGTCACCAGTGTGGGAAAAAATGCCTCAAACAGGCAGCCCCTGCATCCCCCCACACTGCACAGCCAACGCACCCATGGGTGGGATGGGGGCAGGAGGTAAAGACCTTCCTTTCCTGCCCAGGGGAACATGCCCCCTTGGCTAAGCACCCACGGGTGCCCCAGGTGAGTGTGCAGAGATGCACACACAAAGGCGTGTCACCAAGGTTCCTATGCATCGGTGACAGGGACAGTAAGGTGGCTCTACCAATGCCACCAGCCCTGGGGCTTCCAGGAGCGCTGGCACAACACGTGGCTGCACCCCTGAACCCCCTCCTCACCAAAAGCAAAAGCCACAGGCACCAGTGCTACCCAGACCTGGGAGAGGGGACGGGTACCGGGAGCAGGCACATGGGAAGATGCTCGTCTCAAGCTGGCTCGAAGGGCCGGGCAGCGCCTGGACCTCTCTCCCCCGCAYGGAAAGAGCTCCCTGGAAATGAGGGATGATCTCAGCCGGGGGCCAGAGATCCCAAGCTCTTGGGGAAGCAGCTCATGAATCAGCCAGCTGCTCCAGTGCCCCGTCCTGGGAAGCCCGGCATGTCCATTTGGTGGTGCTGGTGGCCTCATCCACACAACACCTCCTCCCGGCTCGCTGGCTCCGGGCTCCAGAGCAAAGCATAGTGCGTGCTGGTGATTCCCCTGCAGCTGCTCTGCTGCCTGGTGCTTTCGGCTGTGCTGCGTGCAGCTGGGTTATTATTCATAAATTAAAGGTTCCTTTTCTTCTTTTTTAAGAGAAGAAAAAACAAGTTTGACCCCTTGCCCTCCTCTGCCAAATACTGCTAATCTCCCCAGGCCGGCGCTGCCAGCACACRCATGGCATGGTCACGGCACCAGCAGGACCCGGGCTTGGCGGTGAGGCACGGCTCTGAGCAGCCAAGGCGGAGGGCAGCGGTACCCCAGCACCCTGCCCTTGCCGGTGCCGTCCACCTGCCCCTGAATTGAAGGCAAAGAGAACTCCCGCTTCACCCCTGCCCGCTCCAGCTGTGGGCTGGGTGGTATTGATGTCCCCGGAGATGGGGTGTGGGGCACGAGCTTGGGGGTGAGGGCTCGCTGGGTGGGTAGTGAGGATGGGGCAGAGAAAGCTGGGAGAGCTGAAGGGACAGCCTTGTGTGTGGAGCAGCAGTCTGAGAATTAGCCAGCGGAAACCAGCAGGATGGACCGTGCCCCGGGATGGCGCAGCCACCCCAAGGCAGGTGGTGGGGAGCAGGGGGACCCTCAGCATGCACCCTGCCCCGGCCAGGGCTTGCCCTACCTTGCTCTCCCCTCCTCTACCAAAAAACCAAGGCAAGCCCCTCTCAGACCCGTGTTAACCCCTTCCCCAGCAATAAACACAGTGCTTGAGCTCTGGGGCCAAACTCTCAGCTGGTGTAAAACCATCCGTAATGGCACAATTTACACCCACCAAGCCCCTGCTTTTGCCCTGCACCCCTGAAGCCAGGGCTAGTGAAGGGGATGGAGCCACAGAATAAATCACTGGCGGGCAGGCGGGGGACTGGGAAGGGAAAGGCTTACTGAGAGCTTTATTTTAGGGGTCAAAAGAGTGTGACAATGTGGAGACGAATAGCCTCAGATAATGAATGATAGCCCGGACGGCACGCCGGGGAGCTGGAATCTAAGCACTTAAAACCGGATAAAGACAGGCTGGGTGAAATTCTTAATAGATTTAAATAGTTCATGTTTCGACAGATACCTGGGCTTTCCAAGGCTGGGTCCCAGCTCTGCGCCTGTAATGAATCCCCCACCCCCTCTGGTATCCTGCAAGGCACCGTCTCTGCGTCTCTGCCTTTGATGAAGGCACCATTACAAACAGGGGTTTTGTCCCCGCCACGTCCAGGCCACCGCTCAGGAGGGGACATCATAGGGACCCTTGGGCTTTTAATTAAAGTTGACTTATTGGAGGGGTCTGGAGGCCCCTACCCCGCCTTCCCCACCCCACAGGCACACAACCCTCCCAGGCTGCGGGCTTGGAGTGCAGGGAGGCAGGCTGCAGCTCTCTCCACAGGACCTGGGTGCCCCGTACTCCCAGGGGTCCCCCAGCCTGCTGTCCCCAACCCGCTCATGTGCCCGAACCCCAACAGTATGGGGGTGCCCCCGAGCTGGATCCACCTGGCCAGCAAGCAGCGGTCCCCACCCAAGGGGTGCCCTGGGTGTAGGGGACTCTGTCCCCAAGCTGGGGTGGGGGGACCACCCCCAGAGAGCGAGGGACCCTGTGCGCCCTCCTGGCACCCACCCCGGGGTGTCCTACTCACCACCAGAGACCGATGATGTTGGCGGGGCAGAGGAGGATGAAGAAGAGCCCCAGCTGGGTCCGGGAGGAAGGCAGCATCCTGCCAGGGCTGGGGGGAGCGCCGAGCCCCCTCCGCGCCCCCCGCGGGGAGCCGGGCAGCCGGGCTCGCCGCCGCCCCGAGGGTCCGGCCGGGGCCCCGGCGGGTGGGTGCCCGCTGCCTCCCTCCGCCGGGCCGGGGCGGGCGGGCACCGCGGCCGGCGGGGCTGGGCTGGGCTGGGGCTGGGCTGGGCAGGCACCTCCGGGCGGCTGGAGCGCGACGCGGAGGCTGCTCCGGAGAAGGAGGAGGAGGGACGGGGCTGCGAAAGCATCTGCCTCCGACAGGGAAACCGGAGCCCGAGGGGACGGACAGGGCGGGCCGGGCGGGGGGACTCCTGGGTGCCAAGATCGGCTCCCGGCGCGCAGCCACGGCCACGGCGTGGGCACGGCCACGGCCACGGGCACCCTCCGGCAGCGGGACGGTGGCCACAGCCTGCCTGGCCCCACGTCCCGCCACCGCGCTTGGACGCGCACCACTTTAGTGGGGTCTGACTGGCACAGCCTTGTCCCCCGCAGCCCCGGGGACCTGGCACGGCCCCGCCTGGCACGGCACGGCTCAGCCTTGCAGCCCTTGCGGGATCCTGCCTGGCACAGCCCTGCCTGGCTCCACTCGGGGTCCTGGCGTGGCCCTGCCAAACTGGACCTGGCCTCGAGGTCCCCCCCAGCACCTGCCCATTGCTCTCCTACCCGACCCTGACACCCCTGGCATGGCCTTGCCCAAACCTGGTGCCCCTGCATTGCCCCCCAGCACAGCCCTGCCTGGCCCTGGCCCTGTACTGGGTCCACCTGGCACAAGCCTGGCTCTGTGGCGCTGGTTGCCCTCGGACCAGTCTGTCCTGCCTGGGGACACTGGAGGAGTGACACACAAGAATCTCCCATCACTCAGCTCCAACTCCTTTGGGGAGACATCCCTGGGGCAGGGGGACACGCAGGTGGGTGATGGGAGCAAGCCCCGGGAGCAAAGGGACTGGGAGAAGAGTGTGGGGAGGGCCAGCTTGTTTATGGTGATCTCATCTCAGGTGCAGCTGGGACCCAGGAGGCAGACAGCCCCCAGCACCGGATCACAGCAGGCAGCAGGAGCTGCCTGGGGCAGGAGGAAGCTGAGGGGCCTGGGAGGTAGCGGGGGGCCACACCACGGCTGGGCGGCCGAGGACAGGAGGAGCCGGTGCCCGTAGGCTGCCATCCCAATTTTCTCCCCCCTGTGCAGCCTCGGGAATGGTTTCCCAGGGCTCATCCCAGGGCCCTGGGTCTCCGCTTCCTCTTGCACCATCCGTGACTCACAGCAGAGCTTGGGGATGCAGCTCCCAGCCCTGCAGCATCGGGGCCACGGATCCTGGGGCTGGGACAGCCGCCCTGGGGGACCCGGATCCACCTCTGCACCCACCTCCGCTGAGCATCCGTCCAGCCCACTGGGTTAAAATGGGGTGTCTGCCACCAGTGATGGGCAAAGCAGAGCACCCTCACTGCTGGTGAGCTCACCCCTCCCTCCAGGAAAGATCTGGGATCTGTCCCCCTTACTGGGAGGGTAACCACCCCCCATCCCCTGCCCATCTCTAGCCCCTGGCTTGCCCATCAGTGCTCCCCTTGCCCCCATCACCAGCGGTTTCTCCCCTTCACCTGGGCACGTTTGCTCCCCATCAGCAGCGTTTGGTGGTGAATGACTCAGGTTTTATCTGCGGCTTGGCACGGTTCTCCTCTCCCTCCTGGGCGCAGGAGGTAAAAGACTCCCACCACCTCCGGAGGTTTCCCACCTGCTCCATCCCTGCCCTCCCACACAGGGATCAGGCTCCCAGTCTGCACCCTTGGCGTGGTGACCAGGATTGAGCTGTCCTGGCCACAGCACGGGGACACGGGGACCTTCCCTGATCTGGGCACTGCATCTGGGCTGCTGCATCGTGTCTGGTCCCCAGGGTCTTTTGCTTTCACCCACCAGCTTCCATCCTACCTGCCCCACGGGAACCCTACCACCTCAAATCTAGGGGAGAAGTCAGCAACAGGCAGCTCGTGGGGAGGTGACATCCCTGCCAAGGCCGGGGTCAGGCTGACACCATGCTCGGGGCCCCAGCCCCTGTGGGCAGAGCTCCGCAGCGGCTCGCTGCAACACACAGCTCATCTGCCGGCGTGTTGAAAGTGCCTGTTGTCCCCCCGCCCCGAGCGCCCGGCCTCCTTGCAAAGGCAGCACGGGGCAGGTGAGAAGCCTTTATCTGATTTCCTAAGGGCAGAAAAATCCCTTTGATTTTGCCCCGAAGAGGGGAGCAGGAGGAGGGGGAGCCCCATCCCGGTGAGCAGGTGCGGCTGGCGCACAGCAACTCGCCTTATCATATCCCAGCCCCGCGCGAGGCTGGAGGGAGCTGGGGCGGTCATGATGCCCCCAGCATCTACATGGGAACATCACCTGGGTCCTGCGGCAAAACCCCCCGAGAGGGGCTGGTGGGGCGGGATGTGCTCCTTGCCTTGTGCTTCTAACAGGGGGGCTGGGCCCAGGGGGATGCCCGGCATTTGCCCCTGCCTTGCAGCTTTTCTCCCAGTTGCATAAAAATCCCCCTTTTGCAAGGGGGAAACTGAGGCACGGAGATGCTGAGACCTGCTTAAGCAGCCGGGGAGTGATTACCTGCTCCCCCAGCCCCAGGAGTTTGCTCACCCCCTCTTCTGCAATAAGACCCAAAGGGCCACATCCTTCAAGGGACAAGGCCACGGTGGTGACACTGAGCCAGGGCTACGGACGACGGGGATGCCACCGCCACCCCAAAGCAGCCTTCTCCGCCAAGCTGATCCTTTGTCTCTGCCTTCCCTCGCCTCTCACAGCTCACACCCCCCCCCCCGGCTTTTGTGTTATTACAAATTATAAAACAATTTTTTCCTGCCGTCCCGCATTCTTCTGCCTCCTGCAAGAATTTTAATGTATTTATTTTTGCTATCAGGGGAAAGCGCCGTGTTCCTCGGCCACCCCCGGGCAGCCCCGGCCCTGCTTGCCCACTGATGGAAATTAATGATGGGGGATGCAGGGGGAGAGCAGGCACCCCTGCATCCCTGCAGCAGAGAGGCGGGGGGACGCGTGTCCCCCCCAACCAGCCACGGTTTCCCCAGTGGCAAGGTCTGAGTGCTGAGAATGGAGAACCGGGCTGCGGCGGTGAAGGGTGCAGTGGGGGCTGGTCCCCAGGAGATGTTGCTGGTTATGGGCTGGGGAGGGGACGGCTGTTGGGTGGCTGGGCAGGGCCAAGGGGTGCTTCGGGGTCCAGATGCAGGGTGCTGTGATGGGGAATCATGTCCCCATGTAGCAGCATGGCTTTGGGCTTCCTCTGGGGAAGAGGAGACCTCCCCCAGACACAAATCCACCCTGCCCCATGCGACAACATCCCCAGTGGTCCCCATCCTGCTCCTGGGACAGAGCACCCGCTGAGTGCCCCATCCTGCTCGGGGACACAGCCCCCCCCCCCGACCCCCCTCTGCACCTAAGCTGGTGCCCGGGTGCTGCGCTGAGCTCTGGCTCTCGCTCCTCACCGCACGGCCCCAGGGGCAGGGATGGGGGTGCCCTGCTCCCCCAGCCCCCCTGCCCCACAGCCACAAGGCTGGGGGGGCTCTGGCTGCTGGGAGGGAGCGGACGGGGGGAGGAAAGAACAGGCCTTTCCTGCTGCGGGGAAAGCGCGGCGATTTCCAACCCAAACACCGCAGCGCTCAGCAGCCGCATACTTTCCCAGCATCCCTCCCCTCCTTTATTCCCGAGGACATTGGCGATCAAACCCAGGTTGGCCCCATCTCCTGCTCCTGCAGTGAGGTCATCGAGCTGTGTTTGTGACATCCCGGCATCTCCATGGCAGCGCGCTGTGATGTCATAAGCCTGGGGTTGCGACCTCACGGCAGGAGGAGAATGATCTTATTAAAACAACATGGTCCCCATCCGCGGCCGCTCGCGGCTGGGGGACTCCGGTGAGGGGTATCGACTGGCGGAGGGGCTGGTGGCAGCTGGGGGGATGCTGGGGATGGAGCCCTCCCTGGGGTCGTGTCACCAGTGGGAGCTGGTGGTGACACAGGGCACAATCCGGTGCCCAAAGCAAAGGGCAGCTCCCAGGGCTGAGCTCCCCGACCAATGCAAACACACAAGCCCCATGGTGCTGGGGTGACGGTGAATTTGGGGACAGCCACACCAGGGCTCACTGCTCAGGGGTCCCCCAGGCTTGGCCGCAGCMCTGCCCACCTCTGGGGCCGAGCGTCTGGGGCCTTATCGGGGCACAGAGCCCTTTCTTGTCAGGCCGGCGGGCAGCGAGCGGAGCTGACGAGGACCTGTCCCCAGATCAGAGCCGCCCGGCGCTGACAGCGACCGCGGGGCCCGTTCTTAAATTAGATGGATACCCCGCCTCCCCCCGGCCAGCGGTCCCGGCCCCTGCCCCATGGCCGGACACAGCCTGGGACATCCCACGCGGTGCTCCACGTGGCCAGCATGTCACACACACACACGTGCGCACACGTGTGGGCACACATCATACCCCCGAGGAGGGCTGCTCGGTGGCTGGGCATCACTCAGGCACCAACAGGCGGGTGATGGAAGGATGGAGGGGTGAATGGGAGGATGGACAGACGGATGGGTGGGTGGCTAGCTGGATGGATGAGCAGGTAGGTGTGGGGATGGGTGGGAAGAGCAATGCACGTGTTTGTCAATGGATGGATGGGTGAGTGCACAGGCAGCTCAGTAGATGGATGGAGAGATGGCTGTGAGATAGAAAGCTGCATGCAAGTGTTGATGCATGGATGGACGGACGGACGGACAGGAGAAAGGATGGCCCTAGCACTCTTTAGTGAGCCCCTGTGGCTCTGGACATTTTTGCTCTTTCCCAACAACCTCAGTTTCACACAGCAGCAGAAAAAGCCCAGCTCTGTCCTGGGAGAGAAGGCAACATCCACGTCCCAAGGGGAGAAAATTTGCCTCTCTCTGTGTGCAACAACTCAAGGGCCTGACCTTGTGCCGCTGCAGCAGTGCACCCTTGCTGCTAGCACAGGATCCACTCTCCACTGCCCAGAGGGGAAACTGAGGCCAGGGGGGACCTGCTTGCAGTGCAGCGAAGCTGAAACCACCCCTCTCCAGGCAGGCACAGCGCTGTGGCCAGTCCTGCTCCCTCCAGCTCCCCACACGTCCGTCTGTCCAGCCACGGGAAGGACACACATTGCTTGGGCTGGGAGTGATGCTGCTGGGAGGGGGTGTCCTTGGGCCCCCGCGGGCCGTAAACATGATGTCATGTGGCAGCGTACACAGCCCGCTCTGTGCGCGGGTCCCCGAATGGGCTTCACAAGTTCTGCGTGGGAGTCATCGACCGTGGCCCACAGCCAAGGGAACTGGAGTCGGGAGATAAAATCAGGTTTGCTTTGGGCTGGAGCAAACAGTCTTTTGCAGGAGGAGTAAGGGACAGGGAGAGCGGCTGGAGGGGGGGACACCTCCCCGCCTCGGAGGGCTTGGCGGGGAGCAGAGGGGATGGGGGATGCCCCAGCAAAGCCCTGTGCTGGTCTTGCCGGTCCCAGGTCGGCTCCCTTCGCGCCTACTTGACTTAGAATAACTCTGTAGGCACTTGAAGTCACTAATCAGCCTGGACCACTTGAGAGCAGCCTGGGGCTGCCTCCCGTCTCCCGCGATAACGGGCCGCCAGCCCTGGGCTCGCTCCGGCGTCCCGCTCCCACGTCCTCGGGGAAAGGTCCTGGCCCGCCGGGGTCCCGCAGGGCACAAAGTGGGGGGAGCCCAGAGCAGAGCTCGCTGCCAGGTGCTGAGCCCTGCATGGTGTGTGTGGGGGGACCATCGTTCTGGTTGATTTACTGGTTGATTTACTCTTGTTGCAAAAGCTTTGTGCTGTCCCCAAGCCCCTGCCCAGGTCCGAGGGGTCAGACAGAGGGAAACGAGGGAATGGGGACCTGAGGGACAAGAGGGTCCCACTTGAACACTTTATGTGGGAGAAGAGTAGCTGTCTCCAGGCCCGGGATCTGTCCCCATCCCTCTGGATCTCCCCATGTCCCCCCTGTGCAGCCCCACTGGCCCCAGCATGGCTCATGACTCAGGCAGTGACAGTGAGGCGACACACAGCTGGCGTGACAGGCCATCTCCAGTTAAATGCTATGGGCTATTTACGGTTCCCGGGACCCTGGGCTCAGCCTTCTCACAGCCTGGGCTTTCCTGGGGGTGAGTCAGGGGATGCCCTCCCCTGGGACTCCCTTCTCCCCCTCCGGCTGTGGGAGAGCAAATGGGGGTTAGTGGATGCAGCCCTGGGAAGTTTCCAGCTCCTGGGTGACACTGCACAAGTCACGTAAAGAGGCTGTCACTCCAGCCCAGCAGCCAGGACTCTCCATGTTGGGGGCAACACACTGCTTGTGTGTGCATGGGTTGAGGGGCAGAGCAGCAGAGGGGTCCCACGGTGCCTGTCTCTGCACCCACAGGTCCCACCGGTGAGGTGGGGTCGGACCTGATGGTGCGGCTGTGGGACGAGCGGAGTTGCAGCATCCCTGGGGCAGAGGGACACACAGGACGGGACCTGCCACCCCCAGCTCCCCATCCCCATAGATAAACGCAGCATTTGCTCTCCTGCCTCTGCCCCGCTTGTCACCAAGCTGGGGCCAGGGCTGGCCCCGCACTGGGGGACTTCCCGGGTTCTGGCGATGCCCCCGGCTCCCCGCGGCATCCCCCAGCTGCGGATGTGTCATGGCCCAGCCGCTTTCCTTCGGAAGTCCCCGCCGGGCGGCTCTGGGGGGTCTGACTCACCCGACCCCCCCTTCCCGCACAGCCTCTCCCCGCAGCCCTGGCAGCCGGCCCCGGCGGAGCCCCCGGCCGGCCCCCGCCGCCGCTGCCCGCGGTCCGAGGGCGGGGAGCACAGCCTAGCGGCGGGACCTGGAAGGAGCCGGGCTGCCGGTGCCCCCCCCCGCCCCGGCCGGGCTGGGGGCGCAGCGCGGACGGACCGGCCCGGGGAGCCGCTACGGTCAGTGCTGCGATGGTAAAGTCTGCCCTTCCACAAGGCCAAGTGCGAGGTCCTGCACCCGGGTCGGGGTGTACCAGCCCAGGCTGGGGGAGGGAGGGAGGGATAGCAGCCCTGTGGAGAGGGATTTGGGAATACTGGTGGATGAAAAAATTGAGTATGAGCTGGCAATGTGCGCTCATAGCCCAGAAAGCCAATCGTATCCTGGGCTGCATAACAAGAAAAGTGGCCAGCAGGTCGAGGGAGGTGTTCATCCCCCTCCACTTTGCTCTCGTGAGRCCCCATCTGGAGTATTGCAGCCAGCTCGCAGGCCCCCAGCACAAGAGAGACATGGACCTGTCAGAGCGGGTCCAGAGGAGGGCCGTGAAAACGGTCAGAGGGCTGGAACACCTCTCCCATGAAGAAAGACTGAGGGAGTTGGGGTTGTTCAACCTGGAGAAGGGAAGTTTCGGGAGAACTTACAGTGGCCTTCTAATATATAAAGGGGTTCATAAGAAAGATGGAGAGACGCTTTTTACCAGGGCCTGTAGTTTTTACTGTTTTTGCAAGGGGCAACAGTTTTAAACTGAAAGAAGTGGTGGGGTCCCACTCCCCAGCAAGGGGAAACGCGGCCGCGGCAGGCTGGGAGAGGCCGAGGCGTCCCCCTGCCACGGGGAGCGAGAGCCGCGGGGTGGCCGGGTGCCAGGCTGGAAAGCCCCGAGCAGGGCTGGGGCCTGGGCTCTCCCGCTCCCCCTGCTCTGAGCCCGGCTGGGGCAGGGCGAGCTGCAGAGCTGGCTGTGAACAGCCATGAGATGGCAGCAGGCGCTCACGCTTGGCTGTCCCAGCCTGGGGTGCCTCACGGGTGTCTGCAGGCACAGCGGTGCCCGGATCCTGCACTGCCAGCCCCCGCACTGCTGGCAGGGAGTATGTCAGGCACCAGCCTGGAGCCCAGGCTGGGACAACCCTTGTCCCCCAGTGAGGGAGGACCGAGGATCTGAGATGTCTGCCCAACCTGGGGACAAAACCTCCCCATCCAGGACCTTGAACCCACCACCTGATAAGAGTGGTTAATGATCAGTGCTGGGATGTCCCAGCCAGAGGCATGGTGCTGGCTGCCCCAGGAGTGACACCGGGGCCCCAGGACCTGGTGGCAGTGCCACACTGGCCAGAGGGGACATGCCCTGCACTCATGGCCCCGGACACTGCTGCAGCAGAGCCCTGCTTGTGGGCTGGACAGCCTGGCCTGCACCAGGTTGGGCAGGAGCTGGTGCCATGCTCTCCCCAGTGTGAAGACAAACCAAACCTGCCTCCGGTTGGGTTGCCAGCAGCTGAGGTCTCCCCATCTGGGGTCCTGGCTGGCAGCGCCTGGAGGAAGTGCTGGGAGAGGCCCTGGGACAACTTGGATGCAGCTCCCTGGGGCATCATCCTGCACTGCAAGGGGACAAGGCAGGGACAGGGGTATGACAGGCAGGGGATGGAGACAGGGCAGGAGGGCTCAGGCCAGGAGGGGCAGCGCCCTGAAGAGCAGGCCCAGAGGTGAGCCTGGTGCCGCTGCAGGGTGTGCAGGGTCTGGGGCACTGTACCCAGTGCCAGGGTGCGATGCCGGTGCTGGCACACGATGCGTGGTGCCTGGTGCCTGGTGAGCAGTGCCCAGCACCCGCTGCCTATGTGCAATGCCCAGTGTGCAGTACCTGGTGCTGGTAGCAGTGTCAGTGCCATACGCTACATTGTGCCCAGTGTGCTATATCTACTGTGCCATGCCAGTGCTGGCTGCCAGCTGCCTGGTGCACAGTTCCATCATGCGGTGCACAGCGCGTGGCACCCAGTACCTGGTATGTGGCACTGGGTACTGCTGATACCAGTTCCTGGTACCTAGCACCCGGTGCATGGTGTGTGGTGCTCGTGAGCAGTGCCTGATGTACGGTACTTGGTGTATAGCACGTGGTACCCGGTGTGCCAGAACCAGTACCCGGTATGCTGTAGCTGGTATCCATGGCCTGGTAGCAGGTGTGTAGTAGCTGGCACAAGGTGCCCGGTACGCACTGCCCGGTGCCCGGTCCCCGCTGTGCAGCACCCGGTACCGCGTACCCAGTGCGCAGCAGCCGGTACCGGGGCCGGTACCCCGTTCGCGGTACCCGGTGCGCGATGCTCAGTTGCCGGTGCGCGGTGCCCGGTGCCGGTGCCCGGTTGCCGCCCCCGCACCGCCCCCCGCACCGCCCCCGGTGCC
>JAYKAV010000811.1:136572-229010 GCA_035582835.1 Phoebastria nigripes | reverse complement strand
TTGCAAGGCGGGGAGTGGGTGCGTGCTGGGGGCAGGGTGAGATGGGCTCCGGGGGGGGGAGCAGCCTACAAGTGACGGCAGGGACTTGAGCGGGGGCGGCGAGGTGGGGGAGAGGAGGGGCTGGGCGGCGGCGAGCACCCCTGCACCATGGGGTGATGCTGGGGCGAGCAGCACGGAGAGGGGCCAGCGCAGAACTGGGTGGCCCCAGAAGGGTCCTGCCAGCCCAGCGCTGCTCCGGCATCCTCGAGCCGGCCARGCAGCCGAGGGCAAAGGTTTGGGGGCGGCTCACAGGGTCCTGGTATCCCCGGGCAGCCCAAGCTGCCTTGGCTGCGACAAGCCAGAGGGGCCACGGTTCGGGGGGCAGGCAGCCAGGCAGGTGTTTGGGCAGATGGTACCCAGGCAGGCAGGGGAGGGATAGGCAGAGGTGTTTGTTTTCTTCTGTCAACACTTCCTCATACGTCGGATGAAGCAAGCGATGGGCTTGGCTGGCCATGAGCCAGGAGGCATCTTCCAGTGCTCTGGAGCTCTGACCGGCCGGGAGGGGCATGCGGGATCAGGCCTCCCCGGCACCACAGAGCACCAGGCACTGCTGTTTGGAGAAGGGGCTGTTGCAGGGCAGAGGGGTCTCAGGGAGTGAGCGTGGGAGCTCCCTGCTGCTCCCTCCTGCCCTTAGGGCTCCAAGCACGGCCTGGCTTTGCGGATAGATGCCCGCATGCTCCAGAGGTGCCTTTCCCCAGATCCCGGCAGCTCCGGTTTCTCTCAGCCCTGCTCTCCCAGACCTGCGCCGTGCTAAGTCCCAGCTGCCAGCAGGTGCCGGTGGGCAGGCTTCAGCCTGGGCCATGGCTGCCCGCGGCCCCACGCAATGTGTTCGCCTGACGAGCCGCCTGCGGCACCAGGGCGGCTGTCCCTCCCCCTCCTCCTGCCACCACGCGCGAGGAACGTCTCCCCGCGGTGACGAATCCAGCTGAATCCGGGCGCAGGCTGCGATGCAGTCAGTCACCAAGGGAGATTGTACCACGTGCATCCCCGCAGCCGCGGGGAACGGGGACCAGGGCTTCCCTGCTAGGTCCCCCACAGCCCCCCGGGCTTGGCCCCACTCCACAGGGGCTCTGGCGGTGCCTGGGTGGGATGGAAAGCACCCCTTGGATGTGGTCCTGTGCAGATCCACTTGCAAAGGGGTGCCCGGCTGCCCCCGAGGGATGCACTTGGGGGTCACGGTGCTCCCCAGCGGGAAGGCAGGCATGGCACCCTTGGGTGCGGCTGAGGAGAGGGGAGCTGCAACCGGCAGAGCCCAGAGCAGGGCTGATGCTGGTGGATGTCCCCTGGCTGGCTTGTGAACCCGTGGCCCCAGGGCCATGCCCCGGGGGTGGCAGCCTGCCCTGGTAGCAGCCCAGTCCTGCCCCAGCCTGGCGCTGCCCTCCCAGCGCTGATCATTAACCACCCTTATCGGGTGGCGGGTTCAAGGACCCACGCGGGGACTGTTGTCCCCAGGTTGAGCAGAGTGTGGCTGGGGCTGTGCTGGAGGCAGTGGGACTTGGACCTGCCGACAGCCGCTGCAATGGCCCTGCATCTCGGCAGAGCCCTGTGCTTGGCAGTTTTCCCTGTCCCTGCTGTCCCCTCTTGGTCTTGCCTCCCCAGAAGACTCACCAGGCTCTCCGTGCATCTCTGGGGTGGGTGAGGGATGTGCCAGCCTGTGCCGGGGGTCAGTGCCTGGTGTGTTTAGTGCTGGCAGAGGATACGTACCAGCCCAAGCCACCTGCAGAGTGCTTCAAGGATGGTGCCAGCTTGGGGGGTCAGAGGCGGGTGCTTGGGCCCAGCTGGTGCTGAGGGGTCCCTGGGATGGGTGCAGAGCATGCTGGACACATGCAGGGCAGGATCAGGGCAGGGAGGGACTGATCCAGCCCCAGTGCTGCCCCTGTCCCATTCACCCTGCCGTGCTCTGGTGCATCGTAGCTGATGTCCCGGCGCATTTATGGCCCCATCTGGAAGTCGACCTTTGGGCACTACGAGAACATCAACATTGGGAGCCCAGTGGTGCTGGAGCAGCTGCTACGGCAGGAGGGCAAGTACCCCATGCGGAGTGACATGGCCCTGTGGAAGGAGCACCGGGACACCCGGCACCTGCCCTACGGACCCTTCACCGAGTGAGTCCTGCCCTGGCTGCACTCTGCAGGGCAGCAGGCGGCTCCTGTCCCTTCCTTGGGTGTAGGGTCTGGGTGGCAGCTCGCATTGCTCCCTCTCCTACAAGCAGCGTGTCCCCCGCAAGCAGAAGGGCATAGCCATGGGGGGAGGAAAGACCCTCAGGGTGGTTCCAGCCCAGCATTGGGAGGATGCTCGCGGGGATTGGGAAGTTGCTGCCAGCCACTGCCCCTTGCCCGGCCGTGCCCCCGGCACTGAGCCCCGTCCTCGCACAGGGAAGGGGAGCGCTGGTACCGCCTGCGCCAGGTCCTCAACAAGCGGCTGCTGAAGCCCTCGGAGGCAGTGCTGTACGCGGACGCCATCGGGGAAGTGGTGTCGGACCTGATGGTGCGGCTGCAGGACGAGCGGAGCCGCAGCCCCTCGGGAGTGCTGGTGGGGGATGTGGCCAACCTTCTCTACCGCTTCGCCCTGGAAGGTAGGGGGGTCCTCCCCCTCGCCCCTGCCCTGCCCCGCTCTTCCCATCCCCGCAGGGTCTGGATGCAGCCTGTCCCCCGCAGGGATCTCCTATATCCTCTTCGAGACCCGCATCGGGTGCCTGAAGCAGCAGGTCCCCGCCGAGACCCAGCGCTTCATCGACTCCATCAACCTCATGTTCAAGAACTCCATCTTCGCCACCGTCCTGCCCCGATGGAGCCGCAAGGTGCTGCCCTTCTGGGACCGCTACCTGGACAGCTGGGACACCATCTTCGCCTTTGGTGAGCAGTGATGATGGGGGCCCGGCGCAGTGGGATTGGACTCCCTAAGGACCCTCAAAAGTGGGGCAGTCCCCGTCCATGTGTCCTTTTGACCTCCGTCAGTGCTGGGTCCTGCTCTCTGTCCCTGCAGGCAAGACCCTGATTGACCGAAAGATGGAGGAGCTGGAGGGGCAGGTGGAGCGGGGCAAGGAGGTGTCCGGCTACCTGAGCTACCTGCTGGCCAGCGGCAGGCTCAGCCTGGACGAGGTCTATGGCAGCGTGGCCGAGCTGCTGCTGGCCGGCGTGGACACGGTGAGAGCCGGGCAGCCACTGCCGGGGGATCCCCGCTGAGCTCTGTGCCAGGGAAACCATGGGGTCATGCTCAGGCATGTTCCCCAGCCCCTGCAAGCTCTGGGCTGGTGGGTAGGGGCAAACTCTTGGGGATCTGTCAGTACAGACCCTGTCCTCCGCTCTGCTCCCTGCCCTGCTCCCTGCCTCAGTTTCCCCCGTGCTCGCTGCCCCTCACCCCTGGTTTCCCTGCGCACCAGAGCAGGGCCTGTCTGGTGCCGTACTGGTGCCACGGTTGGCACAAGGCTGCTTGGGTACTGGCCCCATCTGCCTCACTCCCCTCTGTGCTCTCCTCCCCCAGACCTCCAACACGCTGTCCTGGGCCCTCTACCACCTCTCCCGGGACCCGGGCATCCAGGAAACCCTGTACCAGGAGCTGAAAGCCGTCGTGCCTGCTGACCGGTTTCCTGGTGCTGAGGATATCCCCAAGATGCCGATGCTTCGGGCTGTTATTAAGGAGACGCTGAGGTACAGCACAGCCTTGCCCCTGCCCCCAGGGTCCCTGTCAATGGCCCATTCCCCAGGTCTGGGGGCAGCCCCTTCTCCCCGCCATCGGGGGATGCACCAGCCAGGGTGGCTGGTGATGGGGGACATGGGGGCCAGAGGCTGGGACAGGCAGGATGCTGGCCTGGATTTCAGTCCCTCAGGGCCGCATCCATCCACCTCCTCCCTGGGGAGGGGGACAGCTGCTGAGCAGTGGGAGATGCTCCCCCTTGTCCTGCCTGTGGCTCTCTCCCTCTGGGGTCCCCAGATGGGTCCTGTTCCCCCATGAACTCTCACCATATCCTAGGGTCTACCCCGTGGTGCCCACCAACGCCAGGGTCTTCTATGAGAAGGACATTGTCATCGGAGACTACCTCTTCCCCAAGAACGTGAGTGGGGGCTGTGCCATGGGGACCCCCACTGCGCTCGGTGGGGCTGGGCGGGGTTCATTAAGCCCCCCCTTCTTGCCCTGCAGACCCTCTTTGTCCTGGCACACTACGCGATGTCCCACGACGAGACCTACTTCCCTGAGCCCGAGAGGTTCCTGCCACAGCGCTGGCTCCGGGGCCATGGCTCCCCCCACCACCCCTTCAGCTCCATCCCCTTCGGCTACGGGGTCCGTGCCTGCGTCGGCCGCCGCATCGCCGAGCTGGAGATGCACCTGGCCCTCGCCAGGGTGAGTAGGGACCCCCCACCCCAGGCAACTTGCCATGAGCTGGGATGGGGACCCCAGGGAGTCCCCGATGCACTGCCACCCTCCTTCTCCCCACAGATCATCCAGGCATTCGAGGTGCGGCCGGACCCCCGTGGTGTGGAGGTGACATCCGTGTCCCGCATTGTCCTGGTGGCCGACAAGCCCATCAACCTGGAGTTCATCGCTCGCCCAGGGGCCCCCTGACTGCGTGCCGACCCCCCCACCCTGGTGCCAAGCGGAGACCCCCACTACCCAATGAGGAGGGGCAGGAAGGCAAACCCACCCCAGCACCCACCCCCTGTCCGACTTGGGCCGGGGGGCTCCCAGCCCCACTGTGGGGAAGCTAGGGGGGGATGAGAGACGCCTCCAAATCGCCCCTGGGGCACTAGTGTCCCCCTACCCCAAATCAGCAGGAGGCTTGGGGAACTGCTGTGCCTTTCACATGCCACAAGGGGTTGTGTCCCCCCCTCCATCCTGTGCCCAGCTGGGCTGCGTCAGGGACCTGGGCGCTCTGCCGGGGTTGGGGGGGATGTGGGGAGGGGGCTTGCAGCCGTTCGGTGTCTCCTTCGTGTAGCTGCGTGTGGATCTGTGCCTGGAGCCGGGACATCTGGGTCCTCTCTGAACAGCTGACCTTGGCCTCAGCCGCTTTTCTGTGCCTCAGTTTCCCCCTTGCCTCCCTGAGGAGGGTTGAGCCGTCGGTGAGCGTTTGGGGTTTGCACCTGGTCCTGAGGGACGGAGCAAGCCCTGGCCCTGGGCAAGCAGAGCAATAACATGGTATGTCCTCCCCGATGGGGAGGGGGCCTGTCACCACCCAGCGCTGGCACTGTGTCCCCTGGCAGAGCTAGCCAGCACATGGGGGGTGTGGAGCACCTGGGACCTTTTGCTATCAGCCGTTATTTCATCGAGATGCTGATATGGGGGCATGGGAATGGGGGCAGGACTCACTCCAGGTGAAGCAGCTGGGAGAGGATCGGCTCAGCTCCCCCAGTCCCCAAGAAGGGACATGGGGCTGACACCCAGGGCCATCGCAGGGGCTCAGAGTTGGCAGCAGCCACAGGCAGGGGATGCATTGCTGCTTGCCCGGGCTCCTGGAGGGCTGGGGTCCAGGGCACCCCCATGGTGAACCCCCCTCACCTTCCTGCTGCTGGACTGGGGGGAAGCAGCAGGTAGAAACCTTGCTGGCACCAAGGCTGCTGGCCCCAGGGTGTCACCGAGGGGACCTGTTAACCACTGCCACAGTGGAGCCATCAAGGCTACGTGACCTGCAGGGAGCTGATGTCCCCGTCCCCCTGGCTCTACCTACATGGGCATAAGTGCCACCCTCTGCCCACACCACCCTTGCTGCAGCAGGTCCTGGAGGGCATCCCAGGCTGGGTGCCCCAGCCCTGCCGAGCGGCTAGCACCCCCTCCCCAGCCTGGCTCTCTCCGGAGGAGCCGTGCCCAGCTGCACCCCAGAAAGGCAAGATGGCGGTGCCTGGAGCAGGCTGCTTTATTACAAGGCTGAACAGACCAGCAAATAAATAAATACCCACCACCCACCCCAAAACGTGCACAGGGTCCCCATGCAAGTGCCTGTCCTGGCGCCAGCGCAGGCTGCGCCTCTGCCAGGGAGCTCCAGCCCTGCGTGACCCTACAATAAACAAGCCTGTGTGTGCAGCTGAGCCTACACTACCGGGTGCAGCCAGCGGGACCGTGCTTACCAACCCCCAGCAGCAGGATGGGAGAGGGGTGGCCAAGGTTCCCAGGGCCGTGCAGGGCCATGCGGGTCCCTGCGCCCAGCTGCGGGCATGGCATGGCTCCTCGCAGCATGGGGTCCATCAAGCATCACCGTGTGCTCGCTGGCGGGAGGCAGCCCCAGGCCCCCTTTTCCCCGCTCCCTGCCTCCCCGAGGCCGGCAGGATCTGGCCCCAGACTCAAGACGAGCCCTGGGACCGGGGCGGGCAGGCAGGCCCTCCTCATGGAGAACCTCCGGGGCCCGAGCCTCCTTCCATGGCCCCAGGGCCACACAAGAGACCCCCGAGTCGGACAAGACGATGGCACTTCCCTGGTGTCTTCAGAGTGAGGATCGGTCGATGCCTGCAGGGCAAGAGAGCGCATGAGGCCATAACCCCCTGGAGGGCACCGGTGCTGGGCTGGGCACCCTGTGGCACAGCCCTCCGACCCGCCCCAGCGGCCACGGGGACAGCACAGGGGACAGCAGGGTCTTGCCTCCATCCCTGGCTTGGATGCAAGCCCTGGAGCAGGAAGGGGGTGCTGGCCCAGAGGGGGACATCCTGGTGGCCCCCCTGGCAGCTCCTGGCACAGCCACCCCTGTGGGCACCAGGGATGGAGTGAGTGAAGGCACCATGATGGGGAAATAGGGGATCCCATGCCTGGTGTGGTTAACACACATCACTCCCAGTCCCCTTCTGTGTGGAGCAACTGGGCACTGCTGGGGGAACTGGTGGGCATGTGGCTGTCCCAAGCCCATTCCCCACCACCACCCCAAAAAAGCGTCATTACCTTTGGGAAGCAGCTGGGCACCGGGATCAGCTCCCCCCTCCCCAGTTCACCCCTAAATGGGTGCCACAGTGGGTGCCAGCGCCGTGCCTACCCATCACCAGCGAGGCCTCACCAGGCAGTGGGTGAGCAGAGCCAGGTGCAGGCAGCTGGGCAGCACGGTCCCAGCGCAGCCCAGGAGTGAGCCCCATCCCTGGAGCAAGCAGTTTCAGGGCCACTGCGGGTGGAGAGGGCAGTGGGCTCTGCCACCATGGCCCGTGGGTCGGCCACGCTGTGCACATGGCTAGGGGTAGGCAGCATGTCCAGGGTGTGCGAGTAGGGGTCTGTCCCCTCTGTGGCCCCCAGGCATGGCACTGGAGGGGCTCAGGTCTCAGGGGGGGCTTTGAGGTGAGGTCAAAAAAGGGCTTTTGCCTTGGGGTGCCTCACACCCCAAAACCCTCATCCAGCCCAAAGCCCAGGGACCTGCAAAACCTTCATGTCACACGCTGCCTGGATGGGGGTCTGGGGGGTGTCTCTGTGGCAGGTGCCCCCATCCTTCCTCACGGACACCAGGGATCAGGAGTCCAGAAGGGATCCCCTGTGATCCTTGTGTCCCCAGGGACAAGCAGCATCTGGGTCCTGCCGTCCCCACCTGGGCACCCAGTGCTGCCGGATCCCAGCCCCAGCCTCCTCTGACCCCCGGGGCCAGTTTGGCTGGGGTGGAGGTGGGTGGCCCAAGCAGGGAGGTGACAAGGTGTGGGTGACCCAGCGGCGGGGAGGGGACAGGCGCGCAGTGGCGGGGGACGGCGCCTACCTGAAGTGGAGAGAAATGGAGGGTGCAAGTGGAGAAAGACGGAGCGTCGCGGGCTAAGAGTTAAGAGCATCGATACCTGCGGGAGTGAGCACAAGGGCCTGGAGGATGTCAGAGAGGGAGATGATGCCCCGCGGGTACTGGTTCTCGTCCACCAGAACCAGGCGATGGACCTGYGGGCACAGGCAGAGCATCACAGGCAGGTCAGGCAGTGGGCAGGGGGGCTGGTGCTGGCGTGAGGTGCCCCGGCCACTCACCTGCTCCTTGGCGATGCGGTCAATGATGTCTTCCATGGTTTCATGGGGGTAGCAGGTGAGGACCCCCTCCAGGCAGGTGGTGCGCTGCCGCAGCGCCTCCCGCACGCTGATGTCCAGGTTGTTGTAGGTCTTCTGGGCTGCCAGGTGCTGCGGGAGAGGTGGCCCCGCTCAGCACCCCAACATGTCCTCGCACCCCGTTGTGCTGGCACAGAGGAGGACACCAAGCCCTGATGATGCACAGGGCAGACCTGTGCTGGCACGTGGGGCAGGTTTGCACAGGCACGTGTGAGCACCCCACCAGCAGCGTGCAAGGAACCACGCTCCTGCCCGGGCGTGCAAACACACAGGGTACTCACAATGACGTCAAACCGGGAGTAGAGACCGACCACTTGCCCTGCAAGGAGAGACAGCGCAGGGGCTGGGGAGGCCCTGAGGACCGCCCACCGTGCTGCCCCTGCATCCCAAGAGCCAGGCTGGTGGGAAGGGGGATTTTTGGGTGGGGATGGGGCTGAAGCCAGCAGCAGAGGGAGATGGGGGGGTTGCTGATCCCCTCCCCAGGTACCAGCATCGTTGATGACGGGCAGGGCGGAGACGCGACGGTCCACGAAGATCTCCAGGGCGGCATAGACGGGGGCGGTCTCGGGCACAACGGCCACATCACGGAAGGTGCCGACGCACAGCTCCTGCACCGTTTTCTTCAGGAAGCGTGGCTTGGGGATGGTGGAGCCCTGTGGTGGGGCAGGGCAGGGCTGGGCTGGCACCTACATGCACCCCGACACCCTTGCTTGTGTCCCTACACACCCACCGTGTGTGCGCACATGCAGCCCTGGCACTCACGAAGATGTGGAGGAACTTGAGGATGCGCTTGTGCGTCAGGATGTGAAGGACGTTGCCTGAGACGGGCTCAATGACGGGCAGGCGGTGGATCTTGTGCTTGATCAGGGAGTAGACAGCATCGAAGAGGCTGCAGGTGACAGGGACACCGTGGGGGGGAGGATAGGGCTGCATCCCGGGCACACCCCCCGCGTGCTGTGCTCTCCTCCAGTGGGCAGGCACTCACCTATTGCTCGGGGAGATGTAGACCAGCGGCTTGAAGGAGCCCTGCAGGTACACCTCTGCCAAGGGAGAGAGGTGGGAGAGGGGGTCCCCCACACACATGCTCCCTCATGCAGCCCCACACCCCCAGAGCCCACCTCCATACCCTGTGCGACATCCCCAGCCCAGCCACCCCCATCGCCCCCTGCTTTTTACCTCGCCAGGTCTCAATCTTGTGCTCCTCCACCTCGTAGATCTGAACCTGAGGGTAGGGAGATGCCCTGGTCATGGTGGCCCCATGGGAGACTGAGGGGGCTCTGGGGCACTGCCCCCTTCCCTGGGCATTCCACCCCATCGCCCTGAGCACGGGTATCACATCTTGGTGCCGGGCAGAGGGGCACCAAGTGGGCACTGGGCTGGCCCAGAGCATCCCTCAGTCATGGTCTAGTGATGAAGAGGGGACCAGGGGAGGTGGGGACAGCCCCTCCCTGCCCCATCTGCCCTGACCTCTGTACCCTCCCCGCCACACTCACCAGGGGCGAGCGGTAGTAGCGGTGGAGGATGTTGATGAAGTCGGTGATGGTGAGCATCCCTGCGGAGACACGTGGGGCTGGCAGTGCTGCCCGCACCCCTCACTGCCAGGCAGGGGAAGGGGCCAGGTGGCGCTGCCGGCACTCACCCACAAAGCTCTGCGTCTTGCTGTCCCAGAGTGGGGCGGCACGCACCCCGTTGGCCACCAGTGCCACAAAGGCTTTCTTGATCTGCCAGCGGAGTGGGGAGGGGGTCAGGGGGTCCCCGAGCCCACTCCTCCCTGCCTGTTCCCACCGATCCCCTGCTTTGTCACCTCCAGGGAGATGTCGAAGACGACGAGCTTGCAGCTGGTGGGGACAGCGTCATAGCAGCAGTGGCTCCTCATGAAGTGCATGTAGACCTCTGCGTCGGGGCTCTGAAACTCACTCTCCGGGCCCAGCCCCAGCATCTCGTTGCCCAGCGTGAAGGTGACGGGTCTTGGGCTCCTCCGCCTGTCCTTTTCCTCCTCCTCTTCCTCCTCCTCGTCCTCCCCCTCCTCCCTGGGGCACAGGGCCTCTGGGAACCCTGCGGGCAAACCCACCCCAGCCCTGGCAGGTGAGCTGAGCTGCCAGGTCTCAGCGCCCTCCTGCCTGGGGGAAGCAGGGGGATGCTGCGGGAGGGGGTGCTCCCCACAGACCCCCCTGTTCCCCACTCCACAGAGGCAGCACACAGCACTGCGGCTCTCCAGCCTGGGGGCACCAGGAGCTGCTGGGAAGGAGCTGAGGAGTGGGGCGATGAGGGGTATGGGCAGGGTGGGCAGACCGATGTGCTCATTGCATGAGTGAGCCAGCCCCTCCTCCTACGCGCCTGGGCGCTGCCTGCTACCCACCTTCCTCCTCGGGGCGGGCAGCGGCATCCAGCAGCGCCACCTGAGGGGGCACACAGCAAGGGGGGGTCAGCAGGAGCCAGCCCTGCCTCTCCCCCACCCACGGGTGCTGCCTGCACCCATGTGGCTGCCCCGGCACCCCCCAAGCCAAGCAGAGGTGAGCCCAGGACCCCCGGAGCCTGCTGCCCCCGTGGTGGCTCCAGCGCAGGACTCCCAGCTTGTGCCCCAACTCTGGGGGGGCAGCGGGGGTCCCGGGGTCAGGGCAGGGGATGGCAGGAACCCCCGGCTCCTCTCTCYGCTGTCAGAGCCGAGTGTGTCCTGCAGCAGCTCCACGCCCGTCCTCTCCCTTCTCCGACCCCAAGGTGTAAATCCCACGCCTGCTTCCTCCCGTGCCGGGAGCCCTGCCAGCCCCACCTGCCCCCCCGGGGACCAGGTCTGCCCCAGGAGACCCTACAATAACAAGGCAGGCAGCCCCAGGCGGGAGGGAGGCGAGCACGGCCGGCTGGCTGACCCTGGGACCCCCGGTCCCCAGGAGACCCTACCATAACAAAGCAGCACGCGCAGCAGGGAGAGCAACCCCGGACCACAAACCTGCTGGCAGAGCCGATGTTTTCAAGCCACCCTACAATAACAAAGGCGCAGGGGCTGCTCCCTAAGGAGCTCCAAGCCAAGCCGAGGAATGAGGCGACCCTATGCCAACGTCCCCCAACCCTTCCCAGGGGACTGGGGACAGCCGGGGCRGGCAGGCAGGCCAGGCTATGCTCCGTGTCCTTGTCCCCACAGCTGCCTGGCCATGAGAAGAGGGCCACCAGCCCCCCACGCCCCCCCACCCCGGGGGTGGCTCGGCCCCAAGCAGGGGGCTGTCAGGCTGGGCCCCCCACCCACCCCAGCAGTACCTGGGGCGCAGCAGGGCCGGGGAGTCGCTCCATGCTGACTGCGGGGCAGCGCTGCTATTCTGGGCCCGCGGCTGGCGGTGGCCTGGCAGATAGGGTGTCAGTGAGCAATGCCAGCCATGCCCCCGCCACCGCCGCGGGGGGGAACACCACTGCCACTGCTGCGCAGCGCCCACAGGCACTGTGCCACGCTGCGACCCCGGGCTGGAGGGGATGGCCATGGCCCTGGGGGCAGCGCTGGCCCTGGGGACATGAGGGAGGCGGTGATGGAGAGATGGCTGGGGGCAGAAAACCTGTCCCCCACCCCGTTGGACCCCCTCAGTGCCTGCCAGGTTGTGGCCCTGCCTGCCCAGGTGCTGCCCCCACCCTGTCCTGCAGCAGGAGCAGGTGGGGGGCACAGCATCCCCCCACTCCCCCGGGGATACTGGAGGAGGGCTGGATCCATCCCCAGGCTGGGCAGCAGCCAGAGCAGCTGGGGACCCTTTTCCCCCCATGCTGCCGTGGCCCTGCCTGCCCCTGCCCAGGGTCCTGCTGTGGTTCAGCCATCCCCGGCCACCCCGGGTCTCATTGCAGGGGCAGCCCGCGCCTGCCGGGGAACCTCCTTCCTTGCCCGCGGGGCCACCCCCTCCTGCTCGCCCTCTGCTCGCTCCGGCTCCATTCCTATTTCAGGAAGCTTCAAATAACCCCTTGGCTGGCTGCCATGCCRGCCCAGGCACAGCCGTGGGCGAGCAGGCTGGTAGCTGCTGGGCCAAGGGGACAAAGTGGCTCCAGCTGACTCCCAGGGGACAGCTAGACCCTGGCCCAGGGTGGGGTGCAAGGAGCAAAGCCCCTGTCCCCTGACAGGGAGGAAGAGGAGGGATGAGAAAGGGAGCTCAGTGCTGGGGACAGGCCAGCAGGGCAGGCGTGACACAAGGACACAGTGGCTGCCCCRGTCCTGGGTGGCCCTTGCCCCGCAGGGGGTGGGATGGGGCCGGGCATGAGCCAGGCAGCCTGGCTCCAGCCTGGCCACTGCCGGGTGCTGGCAGCAGGGAAGGGAGCAGGCATCTCCACTTTCGGTGGCTATTTTCAGGTGCTGGAGAGAAGCCGAGGAGCGATGAGATTGTCACCAAGGAGACCAGAGAAACAGGGCTCAGCTCTGGGCAGCAGGGGGGCTGCAGGGAGAGGTTAGGAAAGGGCCTTCTGCAAGCCCCAGAGCCTGGGGCTCACCACCTCCCCTGGCCCAGAGCAACCCACCCAAGTGCCCAGCATCCCCCTGCCAGGCTCAGGGGACATAACCCGAAATGGGCAAGGGACAGCTCAGGGGACCCAACCCTTCCTTCCCCTGCTGCAGGGCTGGGCTGCTCTGTCCCCCTTAGTTCATCATCTGTGGGAGAGACCCCAGGACATAAGGCAGACCCCAGACCCCAGCAGCTATGCTGAAAGCCGCTCCCCCACATAGGGGGGCATGCTTACCTGCCGTGGGACAGCAGGAACAACCCCCAGCTCCAGGAAGGACAGAGGAACAGTGGGGTGGTGGCACAAACCCTACCTGCACCAGAGCCCAGCGGAGTGCAGGGAGAGCTGAGCTACCCCACGGACATAAACAGAGCAGCTGAGTGTTAAAATTTAATAGAAATCATTGAAAAAAGAAGGGAAAATAGAAAGCAGAGCCCAGGAGAAGAGCACCAGCCTGCAGTCCCTGCGCACACACTGCAGGTCACCCACGAGAGGCGACAACCTCAAGAGGATGCTCCCTCCCTGGCAGCCCTACTGTCCCCACAACAAACCAGAGCCACGCTGGTACCTGTGGTCTCTCTCGAGCAGCGATGTGCAAGCCTGAGGTTTCCCCCAGGTCCCGAGGCTGGGGGAGGGCAGGATGTTGGCACAGCCATCCAGAAAGGATGAAACGGGTCGGTTTAAAGTCCCGAGCCCTGCTCCTTCCAGAGGAGCAGGGTGGTGGCTGGGGACTTTTCTCCTTGGGACAGGCTGCAGGAGCAGACTCGGCTCCCAGCAGCTCAGGACAAGCACATAGAGACACAGGCGAGCAAGGGCTCAGCCCRTGCTGGTCAGGGACAGGAAGGCCAGGCTAACTCCAAGCTCAGCCAGCTCCCATGCAGTAAAGAAACCACCACCACATCAGGCTTTAGTCCTAGCTTTAAGTGCAGCCTAGGACAAAGGCCAGACAAACTCAACTTCCCCAGGCTTTGCCATTTGTTTTAAAAATGGAAGTCACACAGCTCTCCCAGTAAAACATCCCTCTCTAAAAACAGCCCCACAGGCAAGTGTGCAGTGCAGGGGGCTCCCACAGTCCTTGCTTTCCGGAGCCAGCTCCTGTCTCTTTCTTTGAGGTAGGTTGAGGTGTCCCCAGGGACCAACGGCAGCTGCCTGGTCACATCACCAGGGTGGTGTCTGAGAGGCAGCCAGCAGGTTTCTGGTCGGCTCCACCAGTGCACTTGTTGAGAGGTAAGCTCTGAGTAGGGCTGGGCTCCAGGCATCTCGTGAGGTCTTCACTGGCTGAAGGGAGGAGTGTGCTGCAGAAGAAAGGAGACCCCGTGGTGCTTAGGGACAGTTAGAAAGGATCAAAAGGGCCACGGTGCAACATTCACCTGCAGTATCATCATACACAGGCTCAGAGACGAGGCTGCCAGGCTCACCTACTCCATCCCCCACCCTGGGCAGCACCACCCCAACAGACATCCAAGACAGCGATGGGACTTTAGGGTCACAGCTTGATCTCCCTGGCTGCACACAAACCCAACTCCATCCTGGACTGGGCACAGGGGCAGGGATGCCCCTTCCTTTAACACCAGAGACCAGGGGCATGCCTGCCCTCCACTTCGGCTCACCCAGATGAACCCCAGTCCTCCACCTCTCTGCAGGAGGCTGTCGGGGCCAGCAGCACCCATTTTGCAGCCCAGCTTTGCTCAGGGAAGCTGGCAGAGTGCAGCAGACCCAGAGGCCTCGCTGCTCTCCCAGCCCCACACTGTGGCTGAGAGCCTCTGCTCACTGCTGGCCACATCAGAGCCCACAGAAGTGGTGCGGGTGCCTGTGGGGAACATCTTGTCAGCGTGTCCTGACCATGACAACCCCAAACATCACCCAGTCCAGCTGTTCTGGGCCTCACTCCCATCTGAGCTGGTCATAACAGTGCCAAGAAGACATGCCCAGTTGCGTAGACATCGTGCCAGCCCCACCAGTTGGCTCTCCAGAGAGTGGAGGCTGACTTCAGAGCCTGCAAGCCAACCTGTTCCTCTCCCCTTAAACAAAGTTGCTTTCCCTGCTGCCAGTTCTCTCTCAGGACACCAGTCCTAAAGCCATGCTATGAATATCATGCACGTCACGGCCAGTGCAAACTCACCCCAGTCTGCCCAGTTCCAGTTTGCTGAAGCCATTTGGTTGAACGCTGCTCTTCTGAGGGAAGAAAGACTTTGGCAACGACCACTGCAGGAGGAGAGAAAGGCAACCAAACGGCTATTTAAGTTGTGGCAAAAATCCCTCAAGCCTGCTGGGCTCTGCTGTAGGCCGCCCTAGTGCGCTTCAGCTTGAACTGCCTCACACTGCTGTGCATCGTCACTGCCACCAGACTGTTCCCAGAATAGCAAACAGAACAGTCTTTGCTCTCTGCTTCATGAATGCCTCTGCTGTAAGTGGGAGCAGAACATCTCGAGGTCAAAAGAGTGGGTTTCTTTCACTGGATCAGCCTGCTGTAAGGCACAGGAGTGACAGACGGAGATGGCTCCCTCATGGAGGGGAATAAAGGTGCAAAATATGCAGGGCTGCGCCCAGTGCACCCAAGGATATTCAGATGCCAAGTACTTGCAGATCTGATATACTGGGTGGACTTCTTGTTGGAGGGAGATAGAGAAGCGTGGGTTTTTCCAGACTCCCGGAGGCCTTGGCACAGAGGGAAGAAGAGGGCAAACAGGTAGGGCAGGAGCCACAGGAAGCAGAACAAGCAGGCTCGCTACCTAACTCTGGCCAGGCAAACAACCACCTCTCCCTAGCTTACCCACAGCCATACGCACCGTCTGGGCCAAATCCATCCCTGCCCCAGTGTGGTACCCTTTGACACACCAGTTCTTCAGTAGCTCCAGACCTGAGAAGTGACAGAAAAGACAAGAAGCGAGAATGAACGACCAAGTTTGCAGAGAGTTAAGCCTTCCCAGCTTGGGGCACACAAACATGCTGCACAGAGTGAACTGACCATGTAGCACATGCTATGCAATAACTACTTGAACACATGCCTGAGCCCCAGCAAACACGGGGTAAACCAAGGGCGTTCACCCTTTGTACGAGCAAACACCAGCGAGTGCCAGCACGTGGGCCGCTGCAGTGCCTGCCTTCCTCCCAGGGAGCCAGACACACCATGCAGCAGGCTCAGCTAAGCAGGGAAACTGGGGCAACACAGGATTTGCCAAATTAGACCAGACTGGCTGTCCCCCTGAGCCCGGTGCCTGCCAATGACAGCACCTGATTTGGGCTGCACCGGTGAAAGTTCCTACAGTGCAAATGTGGAGCAGCTTTGCTGTCACCAGCCCCTTTCCCAGAGGAGGGCAGCTCGGGCAACCTCCTCCTTGCACAGCACCAATCAGCTGCAGCATCCCAGCGCACCATCTCCTCCCTGCACGGATCCATCTGGAGCTCGACGTGGGCTGAGACCTGTCTCCATCCCTGGCAGAGGGTGAGGATGGCATGGACCGAGCTCACCAGCAGTGTGACTGGAAGGGACCGTTCCTCCAGACGCACACAAGATGTGCTGCTCCAGAGCACAGGGAGGTCACCTTGAAGCAGAGCCATGTGTCCGACTGCACTGAACAGGCTCCACTTCCTCCAAGGCCTCCTCCTGCCTCCTGCTAGCTGTCCCCGCTACAGCCAAGCTCCCTGCTCTCTACTAACCAGAGATTTTGAGAAATCCAGGGCTGCTCCCTTTCCATTTTCTTTTTTAAGAGCCTTAGAGCCACAGCAGAAGCTAAGGTGCCTTGAGATTTAAGAACCAGCAGAGCAATGGCCAGGAACTTGATGCTGGAGTTACTGTGGTTTGCTATATGATACCAGCCCTGGCTATAGGAGGAATTGCTGCTGCCCAAACTCTGCTCCTCCTTCAGCAAGCCCCAGGACCTTGGAAAAAAACCCCACGTTGGGGGCTGAGGGGAGCCGGGCAGCTTGGCAGCCCTGCCCCAGCTCTGTGCAGCAGCCCAGGCTTTGCACCTTGCTGGCCAGGGAGAGAGGGAGGGCTGCGTGGAACATTCGTGAATGGGAAAGGGCCAGGGGAGGTTGGGATTTGGTCAGAGGTGACGAGTAAGGAGGGGATAGAGCAAATCTGCTCTGGGGAAGCTGGAGCACTGACCCAGGACCCCGGCCTAAGCAGCAAAGTTCAGGGCAGCACTTCAGTGCGGACGATGACAGGATCTTTCTTGCAGCTGACAGGAGAGCACCCAGCAAAGGTATTAGCGAGGCAAAGGATGACACATGCTGACAGTGCAGCTGGAGAGGGCTATGAGGTTACTGTCTCTCTGTGAAAGAATGTTACCAACCCCTTTGATATTTGCTTTAACACCAGTGAAAAGTCACAAAAGCATTTTTTTTTTTTCTCTGCATGACAACCAGGCTAGAAGCACACATACGGTCGCCTCAGTGGAGGGCCAGCTCCTGCAGAAGCCTCTCCACCTAGATCAGATGCTGGATGGAAAGCCCCGAGCCACAGTCTCTTTCTTTTTATGTTCTCTAACCCCTCACACTAGACCTCACTGGTTCTCTCTCCTAAATAGCCTCTACTGCTACCCTGATAGAGACAGCCCTGGGTGAGAAGGAATTGGTCCAGCCCAGCTATGCCTCATTAAAGGATGTTTTTTATTAAAATACAGAGTTGTGTCCTGGAAAGGTGGAAATGACAGCTAGATTTCTAGTGTTTAGGAAAAATTCCTCTGTGTGCACGCTGACAGTTTTTAATCAGTTAGAAAGCAGCAGGAGACCAGGGATTAGGCCCAATTTTTCCTTCACTTCACAGATCACCTGTAAGGAGCAAAGCCCAGCGACTCCAGCTGTTTCTCCCTCAAAAGAGGGCAGAGGAACACAATAAGAGGCCAGAGCTACCGGTTGAAGGCAGAATCCCAGCCTGCTTCAGCCCCAGGGCACCTAGAAGTGCTGGTGCTGCATTTACYAGAGCAGTCAGCACCTCTGATCAACTCAGAATAAGCTTTTTGTGATATTTGAAGCAGTCGGGGAGGGTAACACATTTCCTATGGCTAGCGTGCAGGCAGGCAGCACCCCCTCAACATGCATAGCTCAGAAGTCTCCCAYGACCGCCAGCAGGCAGCCTGCCTGACTCAGGTGACTGTGTCAGGTTCTCGCATGGCAGTTACCTTTGTGTTTATTCAAGTAGTATTTGAGCTCCCACTGGGTCACCAGGATGTTGAAGTAACGAGGCTGCTCAAAGAAGCGCAGGTACCGCATGGAGATGTGGGTGGGGAACACCCGCTCGAACTGCCCGCGCCGGGAATACTCATCCTCTGTCTCCACCAGGATGCGAACATCATCTGGGGTCAGGATGTCCAAGACAGAAGAATAAAAATCCTGCAGACAAGAGCAACCCCGGGTCAGGGAGAACTGAACTACGTTTTGTCGGTCCCCCTTACCACCTCCCCACTCCTCAAACCCTTTCAGGCAGAGGTCTCCATGTGTCTGAGATCTCTGGGACACAGACCACGTGGAAAATGAAGAAATCTAGGCTCAGTGGTGACATCAATGCTGCACAGAGCTGAAGAGATCCCCAGTTCTGCAGCCCAACCTCTCTTACAGACACTGCCAGGTAGCACACAAGGCAAGCGTCCCTGCTAACCTGCACGGGGTCAGCAGGCAAAGGCTACGAGAGCTGCGCAGAGACACGAGGAGGAACGGGCAAGTGCTCAGACCCTGTTTGGGGACTTGTGGGTAACATGCCCCTCAGCACGTGCCTATTTTAATGTAAAGATGAGCCAGTGCAGCAGTGGCTTAAGCAAACCCAATTTATTTCTGACCAGCTGTCTTGTAACCCACTGGAGCCCAAGTGCTCCCCGTCATCTGGCTGTCCCCACAGAGGGGCACAATCTGGAGAGGGACAAGGGATAGACATGTGGGACTGGTTTGGACAGTGGCTTGGCAGGAGGGTACAAGTATCAGAGGAGATTGTGTCATACCTGGTCAGGTATCTTCTGTGTCAAATAATAGGCCTTCTTCATCTTCTCTGCTATGAAATGCTCAGCTGCTGGCTTGGGCTTCTCCTTCAAAGCACTGCCCAGACTGAGGACACAAGAAGAGGCAGTAGAGTATTTAAGTGGAGAAGACAAAGTCCTGTCATGGCAAAGCTGCTCCCAGCAACTTCTGTGACAGCAGTGACACCCTCAGGAAGATGCCGTGGAGGAGAGAATGCTTTCTCCAAGGATTTCACTAGTTCCAAGATCAGTGATGCACCCACAGCCTTGTGCATCAGCACAGGACCCAGGAAGGATGCAGGCAGGGGAACAGGGAGGGCCCTGCCAGCTCCTCGCTAAGGCATTTCAGCGTTCCTTCATCCAAAAGGTGAACCATCACCTCACACCCACACAGGATGCAAGAGGGTCAAAGACACACCATGACCCGATTCACAGCACTTGAAGCCTGGTGGGATCTCATGTTTATATCCTGCTTGGAACGCAGCTTCCTAACTGTAACAACAGGGCTGGGGGTACGAGTACTCAGTACTGATACTGTGCAAGGAAGGAGAGAACTCTTAAATCAGAAACTTCCTCCTGCAACATCTAAGAACTCTCAAGACTCGAATTCAGCTCCAGCTCCACATGCCATGGGAAATCCTGGCCTTTTGTATGATCTGACCAGAAACCACCTAAACTACTCTAAGCACGCAACTGAACCATCTGGGGATGCCAGAGTCTGGGAGATACTTGTCCAACACCTTTTAACACTTATATCAACACAGCTAATTTGTTCTGCTGCTGCAAAAATAATTAGTTGTGTGCAGATCCAAACAGGGAGAGCAGAGCCTCGAGGCTGTGCTGCATGGTGCTTGGGGAGCATACAGATCTACTGGAATTATGCCCATACACAAAAAAACCCTTCATATCCTTCCCAGGGCAGGAGATACAGTTAAGCAAGCTTGCCCCTGGATGCAGGAACTCTGGTAATGCATCATCTGAACCATGTTCAGGATCCGCTTAATCCCTTGCAGGTCCCTCCGAGGACACCTGCCCTTCAGCATATCCGTCGCAAGCCACAAATGAGCGTATGATCAAAGCGCTGCAGATGAGCTGGCGAGAGCTCCCTGGCTGGAACAGGCCGGCGCTTCAAGCTTCTCCCTTCGCTGAAGGCACAGGGCAGGCAGAGGGCAAGAGTCCCATCTTTCGGCATGCCCATACATCACCGCGTGCTGGTGCTCATCCCAGCAAGCTGCTCCTTCAGTGACATACAGCCAGCAGCCGCTCTGCTGCAGGGAACAGGACTGGTTTCCCCCCCACCGTCAGGTTTGAAACCAGTATAAGCCCAAGCTGTGGTGAAACACAGAAGGAGCAGGGGCTTGGGTGGACACATGCCCAGGAATTAGCAAGAAACAGTCATGTTAGCTGCAAGGTAAGACTGTGCACACCCCTACCCATAAGTCTACAGCCTCTGACACCTGCAGTCCTGCCCAAGGAACAGATCACTCCAGCCTTTCCAAAATAACAGGTGCTCCTCTTGCTCAAGGCAGCAGCACGTCAGCCCTGGGGTAGAGGGTAAGCGGATCCAGCCTCGACACAGCCAGCCAGCCCTCCAAGCAAATGGAGAGGCAGTGCAGCTCAGCATCACGTTAGTTCTGGCCGGGGGAAGGAGGAGAGAGCACGACTCAACTAACTGCAGAGCAAGCACAAATTACGCTGGCCTCACTTCCAACTATGGACCTGCAGAGAGGGCATAAAACTTTCTGCCTTGAAGAGACCGCAAGAACCAGATACCCAGGCAATAATGCAAGTCCCTCAGACCCATAGCTGAAGGACCAGCAAGCACAGGCTCTCAACAGCATAGAAACCAGTGTTTGCCGGGCTGCAAGCAGCCCCCAGATGATATCCCCCAAGAGAAAAGCCTGTCTCTCTGACAGAGAAGAGGGCTGACCTGCAGGTAAAGCCACTTCTTGTCTGTGGCCTTGAGGCCACGCTGTCCGTGCTAGGCAGAACAAAGCCGGCAAGGTTGAGGAGGTCCCGAATCATCTGGCCCTTGATGCTTACGTCCAGCGGGGAGTTGGAGTGGAGGCTGCGGGGAGGAAGCATCACAACAGTCTGAGTGCTAGAGTGGAGGTGCTGAGCCCCATGGCCCTGAGATTATTCCCTGGGTTAATACCGACTGGGATACAAAACCCAGCCTGTCCCTCACCTCATCACAGACAGCCATGAGACATTGAGAGAAAAATCCTGACAACAGCTCTTTGAATGGGGGCTCCCCACCAGAAATGGTTCATTTCTCCATCTCTTCCCAGATTTGCTGGAAACCTGCAAATCCATTCCCAGAGCCCCATCTGGGATCACGGCTGTGTGTCCAGCTCATGCCCATACACTCTCGCAGGCAGGAGAGGCCATGCTCAGATACACCACAGCTCCTGGCCCTGCCTGTGCAGCCGATGCTGTGCAGCCGGGTGCTGTCAGCAAGCAAGGAACGCTGCACGAGGCAGTGGAGCTGCTGATCACTTCTGCCCACGCAAAGAAGAAATCTGTGCCATCACCCGTTCCCTACATGACACATCCCTCCTTGGCCTTCCTTTTTTAATGTACTCTTCTCTGGCTCTAGCTGGAGCATGCCCAGCGAAGCTTTCTGAGCTGCAGATGGATGTTGCTTTCACAGACAGGGAGGACTTTGATTCCCGCAACCTGGAGAGGGAGGCTTCAAAGCCCACAGTCTTTCAGCACAGGGTGCAGGGGACATCACGAGCCAAATTCACTTTGTGGTAAAAGAAAGGCCATTATCCACTCTGCTGTGGCTCAGAATCTGCTTTACCTTGGGGAAATGTTGACCTCTAAGATCCAGGGCTTGAGGTTTTCATCCAACATGATATCAAACCCAAATAGCTCATGGCAACAATACGGCCGCCGCACGTACATCTTCACCAGGCTGTTCACGTAGGGCTCAGATCTGCAAGCCAAGGAAAAAACGGTTGTTTCCAACAGTCAGACAGCAGACCTCTGGCTGTTCACAGCACACGCTGCTGGTTCTGAGAGCGTATGCAGCCACATGGTACGGGAGCGGGTGGGCTGAGAGACCGACGCAGGCCTGTGAGCCGCTGCTGCTGCACTGYGTATGGATCCAGCATTGCATCCTGAGCATCCCTGCTCTGTCAGGCAGGATCCACCTCTGAACACAAGATCCATCCTGCACCAGGGGACCTTTCTTCTCAGGCACCCTGCCCAAGCAGGGGAGCGGGTGGCAAGCTGGGCAGAGTGTCGGGTACACCGCACCCTCCCAGCCTCCCACCCTGCACTGCAGGCAGACAGGAAATGTAATGTCTATTTACCCATTGCAGCTACTGCAGCATGAGCATAAGTAACAGGATGAAAGGAAGGATCCAGAGAGAAATACTGAAGCCAACAGCGGCGGTAGCATTTAGATTAAGAGCAAAAGGACTGGGCTGAGAGGGGACTGGAGAGCCAGAGGGGTCAGGGTGCACCCCACAGCCAGGCACAGAGCAAGGGGTGCCAGGACTCACGCAATGATGGTTTTGATAACGATGTCCTTAATCTTCTCCCAGATGGCCTCGCTATTAACTCCCTTCTGGGTCAGGTAACTCCAGAGAGCTTTGAGTGCCCTGGGAGAGAGAAAGCAAAGGAGGTAGCTCTGTAGCCCCTTGCTGCCCAGCCTTGCTAGGGGAGTGAAAGCAGCAGAGGGGAGCCTTGACAAAGCTCTTCCCTGGCATGGCCATCCTTCTGCCACCCTCAAACCCCTCAGCTTCTGGTTGCTGCCCTCTCCAGCCTGGCCCCTGGTCTTGTAGGCCCAAGCTGCTAGGAATGTAAATCTGTCATAGATTTGTCCCAGCACTGGAGTAATAGGCCCCAAATTAGCACGAGCAAGGTATGTCAGGCCCAGATCTTCTCTTCCCTCCCCCTCCGTGTCCTCAGCAAACCTCCCCTTCCTGCAGGCCTTCCCCCGCAGCACTGCAAAGCAGCTCAGGAGGAATCCAGCAAGACCCCCGTAAATCTTTTAGCTAGAACCATTTCACTGAGGCTTCAGGGGTGGAGAAAAACGTTTGAAAAACGTGGAAAACAAGACGGTAGAGGGGAAGCGTCTCTGCTTTTATAGGAGTTTCCCACACCACACTGAGTGCTGTAAGCTACCCTGACACTGAGCCAAGGATGCTCAGATGTTGCTCAAGTGAGACCATGTGGCTAATGGCCAGGAATCCAAAGGTCACGCTTCCTGCATACGAGATGGAGTGGATTACAGCCACTCTCATCTTTAACGTGGGAGCAGCCAGCTTTGATTTGCATGGCGGTACTGAAAACCCACACAATCCCACCCCCATGGGATTTCAACTGCTGGGGGACAGCAGACCCTTCTCAAAGTCCCAGTGCAGGAACAGACCACTGCGCAGCAGGTCCAGGTCTGAGAAAGCAATCCTACCACAGCAAACCACCTTCTGCAGCTCCCTTTGAAGTGAAGTAGCCCTGCCCCAGCCCATGAATTGAGAACTCCATCCTGCACTATTTTTAAAAGAGTTCAAACACTGCTGTGGAATCAGAGACAAGTGCCTGAGGCCTTGGGTCAGTCCACCCACGGGACAGCAGGGAACAGGAACTCCTGCAAGACTGCAGCCCTCCTCCCAAATGCCTAGAAATGGCTCCTATTCACACCGAGTAGCACATAAATTATCAGTTTTGCACCAGGACTGTCCCTTTCTCTGCCTCCACAGGGAAGTCAAGAGTGAGATGGGCAAAAGCTCCCATCTAGCCAATTTAAGCATCACAATTACCCATTCAAGTTCTAACAGCAAAAAATCAGATTCTGCTTTAACCACATCCCATCGCCCCCGCAATAGGGCAAGGGGATGAATGAGCACAGATGAGAGCAGCGTTGGAAGCAGGGAACGGCACAGACACAGGCAGGATGAACAGCAACCACAGCCCAAGCAGCAGCGGACAGGATGAGTCACAAGCCAGGGAGACCATCCAGATTCCATTAACACTAACCCATGCTAAAATCACTCTGCTCCTCCAGTTTCCCCAACCGGGAGCAGACAATACAGGAAGCACCTTCAAGTTTTGGGTAGGAATACTGAAAAAAGGCTGACTTAACAGGGAATAGAAAGAGCTGCCCTATGCCCTAAAAGCAGCACCTACCATTTGTGTCCCTGGCAAGCAGTCTCATCTGAGTTGGACTTGTACTCCGTGTTCTTCTTGTTCACGCTGTAGTTGGTCAAGTGCACAAACTTGTTGCTGAGGCTCTTCATCGAGGAGGAGTACCTGGAGGAGGTAATAGGAACACAAGCAGTCTGAGCTTGAACTGGCTGCCCCCAGGCCCATGGGGCAGGCAGAAACTCTGTTCTCATCTCAGACCACTCTCGGCCACCCACCAGCCCTGCTRCCTCCCTTTCCCAGGCTGCCTGGAGCTCTCTGTCCCCATGGGCCCAGAGCTGATGGGACAAAGCATGAGACACAGAGCAGGCTGCCTTGGGGCAGTGGGATGCAATCCCACCCTGACATGTCCTTAAGAAAAGACTAGAGCATCAGTGAGCAAAAGCACTGATGGAACTGCAGCAGCCTGAGGCAATATAGTCAAAACTGGAAGAAACATCTCAGTTTCTGGTATGCCAGTTCTTATGCAGTATGAAGCACAGACAGCATATTTCAAGAACTGCTTTACACTGAGCTGATCTTGCCTTGGGAAAGGTGGATGATCCTCTCACATTCCCTTTCAACACTGTCACCTGCAGTGATCCCGTGTGTTTCCAGGCTGCTTCTTAAGCAAGCAAGCTACAGCTTTAAGCATCACCGTATAGGGGATGACTCCCTCCTGCCCCAGCCGAGGGGTTTACCACAGCCACACATGCCTCAGCACTGAGGCAGCCCCCCAGCACTGCCCTCACGGACAACCTACTTGCAGCTAGCAAAGCGAACCAATCCATCCTTGAACAGGTAGACCCTGAGGGGATCGTAGCAAGTGACGTAAACGTAGATCCTCAGGTCAAACTTCTTCCCGCCGATGAGGTAGGGTTTGTGCAGATATCTGCAGAGGGAAGCAAGCATTGGGGGAGGGTTATGATTTCCATGTGCAGGAAAATCTCTAGCCCTGACCTCAGAAGGCTTGGCAAAACCAAGGATCAATGCAGAAGCCCTTTTGCACAGCATTTCCCAGTTAAGTGCATCACAGTCAAAATGAGAGAGAAAAAAGCTCTCCCATGCACAGGGAGATCCTGCAGCACATGAGCAGTATTCCCTTCTGCTCAGTTCCATTTTGAAGAGATTTTCCCTGGCTCTAAGGCACAGTAGCTTTTCCACACCCACAAGACTGATCACAATATTCAGGAACATCTAAGACATGCGGTGGGCCACAGATGGTTTGGCTCAGTGAGCAGAAACAGTTGGAAATTTTCATCCAAATCATTTGATTATTCACCCCAGAAGTTCATGATTTTCCATAGGAAAGCTTATCACTTTGCACGGGAAGTGGACAGGGAGAACAGACAAGCCAACACAGCAATTCCGTTTGCCAAACACCAGGCAGTTTTCCTGCCCTCACAAGAACCTTCCCAGAAAGCAGCCTCAAACCAAAATGAGCTATTCCATTTTTCTGCAGAAGGGGAAAGACATTCTGAAAATCCTGTTATTTCAAGAAAACCCTTTGACACACACAGAGGCTCTTACTGACCCATTCTAACTTGGATAAGAACAAATCTTTGACAATTGCCACCTCTTCCCTGGGACTTCTCTTCCCACTATGCTTGTGGGCACTGGATAAGGTTTGTTTGGCTCCAAAGATGCCAAACCCCAGAGTACAAAGCAGTGGGAGCAGGATTCACAGCAGAGCTGAAGCTGATCACCTGCCAGACAGAAGCTCCAGAAAGCCTGTGGAGCCAGTTTGTACCCAAGACCTCAAAAATCTACACAGAGACAGCAGCACTCCGGCAAGCCCAGCTGCAGCTGACAAAGTCAGACTTCGAGCAGCAGCATTACACCCAGGCAGTCGAGAAGTTTCCGGATGCAAATCAGGTGCTTCTGCTCTGCCACATAGTGGCAGCAGCCCAGACCTGGCCAGAGAGACTAGACACTAAGAGGTCCCAGGCTGTGTGTCAACCTCGCTTTCCTTCACTCACCTCTGTACCAGCAGTGGTCTCCTTTTGGGGAGCTGGCTCCATTTGTGGATGACCTGGATACCAATGCCTCTTGCTGACGCTGGCTGCAAAACACAAACACAAAGGGCTCAGATATTCTCCCTGCAGCTACAATGGGACAGAAGATTGAGCTCTGCTTTGCACTTACTGGTTTCACAATCCATTTCTGGCGGCTAGCTCCTTCCTCCCACGCTTTCCTGAGTAATTTGATGTCCTGGGGCAGGATGAAGGACTGGGGGAAGAAGTTAAACTCCTTCTTCCCACAGCGAGCCTGCATCTTCAAGAGGTTGCGCCACAGACGGTCCTTTCTCCCAATTTGAAATGAACCGGGGAAGTGGTTTAGCTGGAAAGGAACCCAGATGCTGTGAGATCTCCCTGCCCGCCCCTTGCTGCTCCCTGGCCAGAGGATACATCCCTTCTGAACACAGTGCAGGGTAACGCTCTTTGCTCCTCGCCCAGGATTGCACCAAGACAGGACCCACCTGCTCCTGAAGCTTTGCAGGGACAAACACCCACATGGTGACCCACATCAGCTACAAAGCCAGCAGCTGCCACCTCATCCCTTCTGGTGTCTGAGCAGCTGCAGGGCACTAACCTTCAGCCTTTGAGCTTCCTCTGGCAGTATCCTCCACCCCAGTGGTTTCCCACTTGGTTCTAAACTGTATGCCAGAGTCCTGCACATGCAACACAAGCTCTGGGGATAGAAAGACCCCGCAGCAGGACAGGAACAGGGCTGGAGGCTGCTAGCTTCCAAACCTGGATGCTGCCTCAAGCAGTTTGGAGCATCATGGCTCTCCAGAACAAACATGTATGTGTGACAGATATCAAACCTCTGGTCCCTCGCATGTTCCCCAAGCCATGGGCCACTCCTGACCCTTTTGTGATCTGAGTTCGGCACATCCCCTCTGGCTGCACTGGCAGGGAGGGCACTGGCCCTACCACTCAGTTCTGCCAGAGGAAGGACTGTTTTAAGCAACAATGACTGAATTTAGAGGAGCTCACAAGTGAACATGGCTTGGCTACAGCCTCAGTCTGTACAAGAGCCACCCTCACAGCGGGGATGCTCACCCAGCTGTGCCTGTCTCTTGGGCTCATCTGCCAGCACAGGAATGCCAGCTGCCACACTTTGGAAGGGACGCTGCAGGGACAGCCTGCACAGCAAACACCTGGGCCTGAAGAGAGAGGCACCCAAACTGCTCCCAACATGCTCTCCATGCACATGAAGGAGGTCAGCCCAAAACATCCCCTACCTTCTGGTGCTCCCTGATGGCTCTGAAGCTGGGGGATTTCATGTGGTGGCCCCAGCAACCCAGCCAGTCATTGCTTTCTGCAGGAAAAACAGAAAAGTCCATGACCAAGTACCCTGCCACCCACAATGCCCTCTCAACCCACCAGCACCCTATCTCCTGGGGCTAGCAGAGGCGTGCCAGGGATGCTGCACAGCAATAGCACAAAGCACTCATACTGGCTACTGCAAAGCTGCCAAACCAAGGGCTGTGAGTGGGATCTAGTTGACCAGGTGGGTCATATCCTTGCAAACATGATTGTTGCAGGGATCTGGGCAGACACAGGGTCAAAGGAATGGCTTTAATCCCTCAGCACCCTGACTTCCCTGCTTTACAGCAGATGAATGAAGCAGTTGGCTAATCAACGCTGCACTGCAGAAGGACATGTAGGATTGCAAGACTTCCCAGGTCTTGCTCTGCCCTGCATGTCCCATTAAGGCCCCAAAATGGTCTGCGCAGAGGTCTCCTGATATGCACAGGAGCCCTGTAAGTACTGCTGGGAGATCACACTCCAGGGTATGGGTCATAGCTGCAAATGCTCAGTGCTTCCCCAGCCCCAGCCCTCTCCTACACATCTCTTCAGCGACAAGATCCCAACCCTGAGAACTCTCTGGCTATGGTCAGAGAGGATGGCTTCTTCCTCAGCATGTGGGGACAAGGGACAGGGGTGCTGGGCTTGGCACCAGATGAGTGCCAGTCTCCTTAGAGTGGCAGCACCATCTAGAGGCATAGCTCAAACAAGCCGGAGCACAGCTCTGCTGCCCCACAAGCTGCCTCAGCTCCTGACAACCCAGAAGTAAGTCTTTGTGGTCCACGCCAGGGTCAAGCCAAGAAGGAGATCAGGCCCTGCCAGGACCCACAGATCTCAGATATTGCAGGTCAGACAGGCAGAAACAGGAACCCAGCATCCTGCAGTGCCGAGCCTGTATCGCTCCTGCTCTGCTCTTCGCAGGCAGTCTGCCTTCTCGTGCCCACGGGCTGGAGGCAAGGGAGGACACAATGTGTCAGATGCTGCCAGCCTCCCACAACTTACTTTTGCTGACTCTGAAGTGGGACCTGCCAACGGTTTCCTTCACTATGTTTGGCGTGACTGTGCACATTTTCCATCGCAGCAGCTTCCTCTGCTCCCAAGGCAGCTTTTCCACTAGGAAGGCAAAAATATAAGGACAGAAGGAAAACAAACACAATACCTGGATTTTCTGCACCCAGGCAAATTCTTATGGTTTGCTGCACAGGCACCAGGCCTGCAGAGGAGGGTGCATAGCCCCCTTCGGAGAACTAGCATGGAGCAGAAGACACCGAGGGTAGGGGAGATCCAGGACGCTGGAACATTTGGTGGCAGCCTGACTCATGGCAGCCATCATTTTACTCCAGCCCTTTGGATCTCACAGCAGTGCTGGGTCTCATCGCAGGAAGGGTGAAGAGGAGCCGCTGCCGGCCAGCTCCTGGCTGTGTGCTGGCACCGCTGCTGGCTAATAACGGGCTGGCCTCTCTCACCCTGCGTGGCAACAGACCCCGGCTCACCTCTCTCATCCCGAGTACTGAAGTAGATGGTTGGAGGCACATTAGGGAATAAACTGCAGACAAGAGCTGGTTTGAGCACTTTCTCCTGAGTCTCAGTGGGCTGGGCCAGGCACTCGATGCAGTTCCTAGGAGAGATGAAGCAGTAGGCAGTTGGCTAAAGGTGAAAAGTAGCACAAGGAGGAAGGGGGAAGCCAGAAGGAGCCTTGATCCTGGTATCGGGAATTTGCGTCATTGCATTGTGGTGCAAGCAATAGGCGCTAAGGTCAGTAACCCACTCTGCAGTGACGAGGGGGTGAGCTTGCAATGAATGCACATGCCAATTGTTGTAACCCCCACGGGTTTTGTGTTTTGCTGGGGCAAGGGGTGGAGTTTGTTACATGACAAACCCTATAACCTCGTCCACAGGAACAAGGGGTGGAGGTTGTAATGCATATATGATTCAGCTGTTGTAACCCTCTTGGTTTTGGTGTGTTGCAGGGAAGAGGGCTGGAGTTTTACTGACTGTATGTACACCTTCTTACCACAGCAAACCCTAACACCTGGGAGGAAGGGCAGAATTTAAAACGTATCTATCAAGGTTGTGATGATGCCAAAAGTAGAGTTTATAATGAACATATATTCAAATATATGCCACTGCAGCCAGTGGAAGAAGCCACACCAGAGCAATCTGCTAGGAAACAAGGAGCAGCAAAAGAAAAGGAACCACAACATGCCACCCCTCACCTTGCTGAAGGGACTGAGCATAGCCTGTGGTGAGGGGGTTGGAGACCAGGACGGGGGAAGAAGAGGTGTCTTCCCTAAGTCCTTGTATAGGTGGTTTTTTTTCAGTACCAGAATCAGTAATTAGAAGTTTGTTAATTGGCAATAAATTATATTGATTAAAATTCCCTGGATTTGCCCACAACAGACTGAAGGCAGGAGACAGCTGCAAAGGCTTCGAGGCCAGCCCAGCACACAGCCTGCACAGAGAAGTGGCCAACATCCCTCCCTCCCCATCGCAGGAGGCATTTGGCCCAAGCACCACTTCCCCCATCTGCCCCCAGAGGCCAACCAGCCACACCCTGCCAGAAACAGCTGCTGGTCCAATTTATGTCACCTCTGCAGGACTTTCACAACCATGTGTGCACACCCAGAGCCCTGCAGCACCCTGAGGTTCAACACTTGCTTGCAGAAAGCCTTCCTCGTCTCTCATGTGAGTTATGGCACGATAGAAAGCACCAAGTTGTCGGGCAGACAGCAAAGCCTGAGGCACCCTGGTGCAAGGGGCAGCACAGCTGCAAGGACCAGCTCCCATTGCTGGATGGGCAAGAACAGGTCCCACAAAGGTCTGCCAGGAGTCACAGAGGCAGGGCTCAGATGACCACAGGCTGACCAATCCTCCCCAGAGAAACTTCCTTCCAAAAGCTAAAGAAAAACCCAGGCTCTGGGACTTGTTTCTGGGATGCAGTGCTGAGGCACAAGACCCCAAGGAGCTTTTGCAATCTCTGGCCCAGGACACCTCCACTCTGCTTCATCTGCAAGGCAACGACACTGCAAGAGCACAATTTAATCCAGTAAACCTAATGCAGAAACTGGCAGTGAAATTAAGACCCCTGTTTTGCTGTGGTGGACGCACCCTCAGCACTTTGCAGACTGCTGTCTGTAGCAAGAGAGGTAGCTTTGGTGTGCAGTGTAGCAAGGAAGCTCATTCTGGTTGGGAAGCCTGTTGCTACCTTCACTCCATTCCCCCACATGCTACAGCTCTCCTCTGTCACCAGGGAGGGCAAAGACGGACAAGTTTGGACAAAGATGCCAAGTTCAATGCACTATTTACAGCTACTAACCTGGATACAAGAGCCACAGAGCCACTGGATGACACGCCAGCGACAGAGGAAGCATCCGAGTCACCTGCAGGAGGGGACAGACTCAAGTTTTGTCTCCGTGGGGAGTGAACGCACACAGAGTTAGGAAGGGAAGAGAGAAAACAAATGCTCCGGGGGACAGACCCTTCCCAGCTGCCCCGAATCCTTGGATCCTGGGTTTTGCCCACTAATTGGTGGCATAAAAGGCAGGGCAGGGGGTGGAGCTGACAGGCCTGCGCAGAGTGGAGATAGGTAAGTTTTGGAGCAGGACAGTGGTGAACCCTAGCCTATTCCCCAGAGGAACCCATGCAGCTCCTCCTTGCTGCTACATCACTTTTGGGTTCAGCACAATCTCTAGATCATCCTGAAATTACAGCATGAATGTAAGACAGGAGGGCAGCTGTGCTTACCCCCAGCTCCCAGACGGCCCCCACACTCCCCACCTTGAGGCACGGAGCACAGCCCTCCCCAGGGAACCAGCACTTACTGTCCTCATCTTCCTCCTGACTGCAGCTGTCGTCCAGGCCATCAGGAAGTTCTTCCTCTGCTTCACCCTGGGGATGGCTCGACTCCAGCGGCGACTGCTCAGCAGTGATACTGGGACAAAGGACATCACATCAGAAGGAGTGGCACATGCTTTCTGGGGCCAAAAGACCCAGAAGCCCATGAGGCAGCATGAGATAATGTGGGCAGGGGAGTGACAACACTGCCCTCCTCGGTGCTGATGTACAAGCACTCATCCCAAGCTAGCAAGATGGAAAGGCCCCAGGGCACCCTGAGAGGGAACGTTTTCCAGAGCAGCCAGAAAGGAATAGGCACAAGGACACCCTCTTCCAGCAGGAGAGCAGGAGCTCCGTGTCCTTGCGCCCTCCCTGTCCTGCATCAGCTCCACATTCCTTTAGGAACCCATGTCTCTGCCCAGGAAAGCCTTGCTGGACCTGGCTCAACAGCAGGTTTCACCCAACATACGCGCAGAGCCTGCCACAGCAGGCAGGTCCCTGTGACTGTGCGGGGAGCGAGCTAGAAATGCCACACAGCAATTCCACGCTGTGGCTGAAGGGGAAGGTGGAAGGGCTTGGAGCCACCCCAAGTGCCTGCATCAAGCTGGGGGTGGCAGGAAGGCTCCCCCTGCACCAGGATGCCGCAGATGGGTTTTGCTCAGGGACGCAGCCCATGGTTATCCTTACAACCACCCCCATAGTGCCCACAATGCATCCTCTCCCAACACACACAGACGCAACGGCCAGCCCAGCCCACCACAGCCTCCCTCCTCTTCCTGGCTCTACTTACTCGAGCTTTTCCGGGAGCACAGCCTGGGCCCATTTCTCCTCTTTCTCCAGTTGGATGGTGGACATCTGAGTTGCCACTTCAGAGACAGCAGCGACGTGCGGAGGCTCTGCTCTCGCCACCCGGTCCCCACCACGCGGGCTCAGCATGCTCACAAGCTGGCAGTCGGCGTTGCGGTCGGGAGAGCCAGCGCGTGAGGCCAAGAGATGGACGCTGATACGCTTAGTGCAGACGACGGCACCGTCGGTGCCTATAAGGCTCGAGTTACCATTAAGGCGATGGCTACCCAGCTCCAAGTTCAGAGGAGCAATGGTTTCTTTCGGGGTGAGCTGTGCTATGATATGCTGCCCCCACCTGCTGTTCCAGTTGGACAGGCTGCCCATGTTCGTAAGGCCAGAGCTTTTGACTTCACGTCCAAAGCCGTTGCGTGTGGCAGTCTGTCCGGCTAGCTGCTGCACAGCCTCAGTGAGGCTGATCTCCGGCTCCTTCTCTTTTAAGCTGTGCACTCTCCTCTCAGCGTTCTCCCACGAGCATCGGTCCTTCCTGAGGACCGCACTGCTGGGCACAAGGGTCAGGGAGGGGACCGCGGTTTGCTCCAACACAAGGTTGCTGCTTTTCACTGCTCCATTGACCAGGCTGCCGGGGGAGCTGTCTCCACCATCCCCGGAGTGGGGCCACGAAGCAGCAGGGAAGCTGTGAGTGTTTTTCACCTTCTTGATCTCCAGTGACTGCAGCAAAGGCACTTTAGCACTGCTTGGCCGTAGGAAGGAGTTGTTATTGAGCACTGGTCTATAGGAGCTGGAAGCCTGCCGACCTGAGCTGAGGGCAGAGCCTTTGACCCCAGTCCCAGAGTGCTCCTCCACCAGTGCAGGCAGCAGGCAGGGCTCCATCAGCAAGGAAGACATCACCCTTCCCGTGGCAGAGCCAGTGTCCGGAGGGCTTCGGAAAGGAAACCTGTAGGGCTTGGGTCTGAGACAGGAGCGTTGGTAGAGCAGAGCGCTCCCGCCCAGGTCCAGGCAGGGCTGGGCCAAGGGCAGGCTCGGGAGGGTGTCTTCACCAGGGTGTGCGTGGCATAGTGACGGTGGGCACAAGAAGCAGGATTGCTGCAGAGGGATCCCTGACGGCAGCAGGCTGCGATTCTGGAAAGCACTCACATACTTCTTCTCTAAATTCCAGATGGGTTTCGTCTGCTGCTGAGTGAAGTGCCAGGCCTGGGGCAGCCGACCTCTCCTGGCCGGAAGGGTGCCTGACTCAAGCCCGACACTCTTCTCCTGTTTGGGGCCCAGACTAGCGCGTTCTGGTCCTGCAGAGGCCATGTAGAGCCATAGCACACGAGGCACGAGCGAGTCAGTCATCTACAGCAGCATCTTTGCTGGCCTGAAACAAGACAACAGCATGAAAGGTGCTGTTACCCCAGCAGGGCAAAGCACCCGGTCCAGTGTCCCAGGAGGGGAGCAGGGCGAGCTGCTTTCCCTGCAGGATGAAAAACCAGGATGAGTCTCCATCTGCTGAGCTCTCTGAGATTCTCCTGGGACCAAGTCAAAGGAAGAGCTGGCATCTCACATGAAACCAGAGGATGCGAAGGACAACTTAGAGAGGGCCCTGGGAAAAGTGCCATCCACAGGAAAGCTTGTACCCTGCAAACGCGCAGGGGTGCCTGGCTGCCAGCCAGGGCCATGGGGCAGCAGCCCCAGCACAGCAGCCCTGGCTGCAAGGAGAGGCTGCCTGCCCACCTGCCTTGGACCCAGCGCTGCAGCCGGAGCCCACTCCCACAGGTCTGTGTCTCCAAACTGCACTGTGTGCTCCACCACCAGCTCTCCTGACTCCACCGCAAGCCCCAAAACATCTGCTTCTTTTTCTTCTCCCCACTCTTTAAAGCTTCAGCTCCCAAGGTCACACAACTAGGCAAGAACCTCAGCCCTTGCTTTTAAAAGGAACATGTTTCTCACTTCTGTAACCCCACAGAAAAGCTCAGTGAGGGCTGAGGACATCCTAAAGAGCTCAGGACTGAGAAGGCAGCAAGGAGCAAACGCAGGGCTGTTCTAACATCAACACCTCCGTTTCCAGCAGAGACTGGCACTACCGCACACACACATTCCTCCCCATGGCAGTCCTACAGAAAAGACTCTTGCAAGGAGCAACTGGCAGACCACAGAGCTACAGACATAGGTGTCCTGAATCCTCCTAAAATGAACTATGCCTGTAAGATCCTCTTGTACGCCTGAACACCATGCCTGTAAGATCCTTTTGCCTGGGGAGAAGGGAAAGAGAAAGACCACGCACCAGGTATTTTTCTTGCTTTAACACATGCCTGGAGGGCCCCTGGATACAGCCGTGATAGGAATTTGTATCCCAAGCAGGCTGGCTGGCTGGCTTGCTCTTCCACCTTCCAGCTCTCACAAGCTTGCACGTTTAAAAAAAAAAGAAGTACAGAAAGAAGGGTAAGCAGAGCATCAACCACCACCCCCTTAGTTTTCTTGCAATACACATACACTCTCCTTTCTCACCTGAAAATCAAGCCTCRGCTGCAGCAGTTAAAGTGTAGCTAGGAGACCCCGGAGTTGCTCTGTAGGACCATGACAGTGGCTCACACCCACTACAGGGCTGGGTCAGACAGACCTACACCCCGCACAGACCTACACCCGCCAGACCTTCTCAACCTGTGAATCAGGCCCCAGTCTCCAGCACACATCAGGTCAGCAGCATCCCAACTGGAGGCTGTACGAGGTGGGAACATCCCACGCAGGATCGCATAGGAGCTATACATCCTCAAGGAAAGCTGGTGCCCTGGCAAGCTCTGCAAGGAAGTATGGAAGGGGTCAGGTCCGCTCCATGCCCACGGCTGCACTGCTCATTAGCGCTTGTACGGTCACGCTGAGCACTCCCAATGAGGACGGGGTGGCTGCGTCCCTCTGCGAGCTGCAGCCCAGAGGGGCTCCGAGCCCTGGGGAAGGGCATCCCACACGCCATACACAACTGAGCTGCACCGCGCCATCCAATTGCTACCCGATCCATGCCCAGCAGCAAACCCAGCTGTGTTGTGACATTCACAGCGATTAGCACAGAGCGAAGAGGTTGTGGCTCAGATGCCGCCACCCGCCCGGCTCAAGTTTCCTCCAGTAAACACGCAAGCGAAGCTCGGCTTCCGCACGCCACCTCCCCAGATGCACCCAGGTCGCAAGTGTGCTTGAACCACAAAGAGACCCTAGCACACCAGCGAACGTAGATGTGAAAAAGCAAAATAAAAATACAAGGAGGTGAATGAAAGTGTCCCCGATGTCCCTGCCTAGAGGGGACTGTCACTGCAGCATCACCGCACGTGCTGCCAGCTTGGCCATCACCTGCACTCTCACCCTGCTGTGAATGACCTTGCAAAACCAGCCTGCAGTGAAAGCCACCTGTGCCTCGTCTCTACCCGGCTTTACAGCCATCAGTGGATCATCCTGCTATAAAAATAAAAGTGATTTAGCCTAATGAAGCTGTAACAAGGGACATGAATCCTACAGCCGGCTTACACACGGGCGTGAGTATGCCAGCAGAAGCCCTGTGTGACCCTGCTCTGGAGTAAGTGACAACGGTGGCACAGATGTGACCAGTAYGGGGGTACCGCTGGCAGCCGCGGCTGGCCATGGCACGGTCTTAGCCGCCACTGCCTGCTCGACCAGGGCTGGTCCCCAGCCGTGCAGTGGCAGAGGGAGAACGTGCTGAGCTTGCCCCTCTCTGGAGTGGTTTTGCTGTGGAGCCACAGAAGTGGCTGGGCCGGCACGGGGCATGGAAGCACTGGAAGCAGCAGCTGCAGAAGGAAGCAGCAGAGCCTTTCGTACAGCTTCCAGGCGAGGACTGTGCTAGCTGACAGCTAGTAACCACCGCTGTTTCCCTGTGGAGACACAGAAGCTCAGAGATAGGGGCGGGAAGGATGAAAGGAAGAACGTGCCCCGGCACGGGGCAGGTCAGAATGCATCCAGACTGGCAGCGCCAGATTATGCTGCCTGTCCTTCCCCCTATCCACACTCCTGTCCCACCTCCCGCGTGCCCGACACCTCTGATGTCTGCCTGCAAACGGGCTCCTGTCCTCGTGGCAAGGACAGCTTGGCAAAGCAGCTGCTGAACATCCAGGAGAACTGGTGGAGACGGAGGCACCTTCACATGCCAGGCTGTGGGCACAACAGGACAGCAGCTGCCATGTCCCTGTGGCTCTGGGCACAAACCACATCACCTGCCCCAAGGGAAATCCCCGCTGGTTACCAGTCAGGGAAGTTTCCCCTTCACATTTAACTCAGTCAGAGTTTTGGGGTGGAGGAAGGTCACAGCTTGATGCAATCCCTAGTTCTGCCAACCCAACCCTATGGCAAAGGAGCAGGAGTCTGTTCTGCTGCTCACAATAGCAATAAAACTACACTTGGAAATTTTATTGTAGAAACATGAGCTGGGAAAAGCCCAGGGCGAACTGGCTGGGCTGGAAGTCAAACCCAAACATCATTACTAGTAATTAATGGACTTTGGCTTGGACTTATTGACACACAATATAGAGGCCAAAGTTGCCACTGTTTTAGTGACCATACAGCTGCACTCACTTACAATTATTTCGCTAGCACCTTTTATTATTGCACAGCCAGCTTGCAAGCTTCGGGACGTCAGCTGGAGCGCTGCCACAGCCTTTACGAATGTCACATCACAGGTGCGCAGGAGCCACCATGCGCTCCAACCCATGTGCACCCCACTAAGCGTCAGCAAAAGTCCCTTCTTGCAGCCCGAGCCTCCCTGCGGTGTGTGCTCCTGTAACGGCAGCGTGGCAGCTCCTCGCAGACCCATTTCTAACAGGAAAGGACAAGACCGTAAGAGCCCAGGCGTGCACATCATCCCTCTGTCACGTCAGTTTAGCTGGGGAGGTTATTTTAAACACAGCTGTGGTGACATGCTTAAAATAACAAGAGCTTGCAAATGTATGAGCTGCAAGCTGACCTGATAATGTGCTGTCAGCGTCACACAGCCCAAACTCACAATGGGGTGGGGAGGGGGGGAGTCAGACAACTGTGATTTGCTATTATTTTCTATGCCATTGCAGGGTGTAATTTCTGTTCTTTATGATTAGAAAGGATAACATCTTTTTCTAAATGAGACCTGCGTTCACACCAAGTTCCTCACTTGCAGCTCTGGGGCTTTTGATTAAAGCTTGAACAAGCGAGTTAACAACAACACAAAATAAACAGGTTTTAAAACCAATATACATTTCAAAATAAGGGTTTGTACCCCTTCAAAAAATTAAAAAGCTTTCAACAAGATCAAGCGCATTGATCTGAAACCAATTGACTGAGAGTGCCTAAAGCTGCTCTTACACCTGGTAGCTAGGTACAAACTCTTGTGTTTCAACAGCACGGAAACAACCCTCACCTACAGCAGCTCCAGGAAACAAGTGGCCTCATGTGGTCACGCACCAAGACAAAGCAGCACCCAAGGCCACCTGCGAGTTCAAGCTGAAGAGCAGAGGGTCCTGCTGGCCACGAGAAGTCATCCATGAGGACAAGACAGCTCAGAGACAGCTTGGCCACCACAGAAATGCCAGCGGCACAGGGACCAACAGCCTGGCGTGCTGCTTTGCCACGCAGTTATGCATCGTTTCTCCCTCTCAGCTCCAGTATCATCCTGCAGAACCACGTTTTGGGGGCAAAACCAGAGGTACAGGATGACAACCAATTTCTCTCCTAATCAAGACACCAAGTTTTTGCTTGGCCACTCAGGTCAAAAAAAGATACCAGTGAGAAACCATCCACCATGGGGATGCGTCAGCAAATTCCACCTGCATCCTGGGATTACATTTGTGCCTGGCATTTGCGCTGGGGTTAGTCATTTCAATTCAACGGCTGCACTGCTGAACTCCACTCCACACTGACCACAGAAGGCATGAGAAGTGCGCAGCTGCCCAAAACGATCCTTTAACTAAGCAAAGTGCTGCCCTGCAAGAGCAGCAGAGCAGCTCTGGCGCACGTTCCCTTTCCCAAGGTGGCGGGGAGGGAGAGATGCAGACCTTACAGGCAGCCTGGTGCTGGACCAAGCCACGGGAGAGCTGGAATCCAGCCACTGCTTCACTCTGCACCGCAGCAAATGCCTCCCTCCATGCACATATGGGCTGGGCTGGGGACTGAAAGCTCATGCATTCGAGTTCACAGGGGACTTTCTCACCGTGCTCAGGCATCGGAGCACGGTGTCGGACAAGGTGAGGGACTCCAGCGTGGTTAGGCAGAAAATCCAGGGCTGCAGCTTTGCCATGGAGAGCGCGCAGCAGGGACATCTAAAATAAAGGGCTGGCTCAGTGCTCGCCCCAGGCGGGCTGGCCTGGCTGTGACCAAAGTGTGCAGGGGCCACACCAAAGGGCGAAATGTCCAGAGTGTGGAGTCACCATCACTATCAAAGGATATTGACTTTTCCACCCTGACAGAGTCCCCAGGCCACCAAAGGGAACCTGCCGCACAGTGACAGTGGACCGCACAGCTCTGTATTTCCCCAGCAACGAAGCTGGGAAGTCCCTGCTCTTGCTCCTGCCCCTGATTCTTACTTTCTCATTGTCTGGGCTACGGGAGCAGCTGTATCGCAGCATAAACTAGAGTAGGGAAATGAGTCTGGGTTAAAAGCAACCAGCCAAAGCATGGGGAGGTCCTTTCAGCGAGGAGGTCTAAAGCACCTTCCTGCAGATCCGAGCAGGCAGCGAACTGAAGGGATAGCATTCTCAATTGAGCTTCACGATGGGAGAAAAGGTACAGGAGAATTACGCAGCAAGACCTGGGGAGAGCTTGGCCGCCAGCACAGGAACTGACAAGCAGTCAGTACAGCTCAGTCTGGTTTTAGGCAGCCTGGCCACACTCTCAGCCTTTGGCACAGAAATAAAATAAAGGTGGAAGACTCGGGGTGAGTGGAACAAGTATAAAATACCAATACATAGCAAGGAGACAAGAACTGCCCAATTGGTTCAAAACATAAATTCTTTGTCCATCCTCTTTTCTTGATACTTTTTTCTGAAATGTATCTGGAACTGGAAGGAAAAGCTCCCAGGTCTGTCCTTCAGTATGTGATGAGGACCCTTCCATGCCTTGACCAGGGTGGGAAAGATTCCTCTGGAGGCACTGCAACCACCTCACTCCATACAGCTGTCTCTCGGAGCTTGGGAGTGGAACAGAAACAGAGATTCAAGTTGGAAAGAAGCCGCCAAATACTCCCAGACTTGCTGCACGGGAGGAACCCGGGAAATGCCAAGGAATGGCACCTGGCCAGGCCGGCACAGCAGCCAAAGTCCCCGACCTGCATTAGTGACACGACATCTCCACGCAGGCATCATTATCTGGGGACAGTGGTATTTGGCCCCGTCAGCGTCCTCCTTGCAATGCAATCCCTGCTATGTTGAGAAGGGCCCCAGGCATGACCGAAGAGCAGGAGGGGCCAATTTGTCATCAACAAAGTTTGCCTAATACAAAACTTAAGGACTGCAGCAAGAGAGCAACGCAAGGACAGACAAGTGCCACTATCTGCTGGGTACAACTGCTAAGAGTCAAGGAAAAATTATTAGATAAAACTGTAATCAGACCAACAATTCACTGTTAATTCCCCCAAACTGCCTAGGAGCCACTAGACGTCACACGCCCGTTCAGCGGGGAGCACACAGCAATGAGAAAGAGAAGCCACATCACAGGGAGTCATGTAGGGAGGGTTTGATGTGGAGCTATGTGGTTGAACTCTGCCACCCATGAGATATCCGCAGCCCGGCCAGGCAGGGAGACAGCAGGCTGGCACAGTGCTACAGGGTTTCCCCACTCCTGCAACCTTCATTCCCAGCCAGGACCCTGGAGGCATTCAGGAAACACTCCAGGCTTAGTCTCAACTCTTCTCGCAGCTCTGCCATTCACCTTTCAGACCCATTGGCTCCTTTTTACACCACCAGAGCAGCCAAACCAAGACCCCAGTGGAAGGATTAACAGCCAGGCTGCCCCAGCACCCCACTCGGGTCCAATCAACCCCAGCTCCATCCTGACTGCTGCTCCAAGTGCCGTTGGAGAGGCTCGTTGGGGCTGTGGCTCACTGGGGAGCCAGCTCCTCTTCCTCCCTGGCGCTCGCCCGGGGAACACGCTCTGGTTCTCATTTCTTCAGGTAAAAGTCTTTGAGGCCAAAGGCGCTACCGAGACGCTCCGTCCTGCCCCAGGAGCGCTGGCCAGCACGCCGTCCCCAGCACGTCCCGCCGCAGAGCATCCCCGTGCTGTCTCTCCTGCCCCACAGGGCCCGGCCCGGCGCACCCCAAGGGGACACAGATTAGGGCCACGGCGAGCCCCCGCGGGGAGGCCTGGGGTTGGGCAAGGTGCCTCCTCGGAGCCCGGGCACAGACCAGGTGGGTGCTGGGGGCACGGCGGTGGGGCAGGAAGTGCCGGGGACCCCGGCGAGGCGGGGATAGGGAGGCAGCGGGGGGGGACCAAGGGCCCCACGCCCCGGGGGGTACCCTGGGGATGGCACCCGGGGAGCACGCACTCCCCACTGGGGGAAGGACCCCACTCCTCGGAGGGGAGGCACACTCGGACCCGCCCCTCCCGTACTCACCGCCCGCCCGGCGCCCCAGGCCCCGCCGCTCCCCGCGCCGCCGCCGCCGCACCGCCCGCCGTTACCATAGGGATCCGGGGCGGCGCCGCCACGTGACTACACCTCCCGGCAGCCACCGCGCGAGCCGCGCCGGCGGACTACACCTCCCGGCGTGCCGCACGGCGCCCCCTAGCGGCGTGGCGGGGAGGCAGCCCGGCCGCCCGTACCCCTGCGGTGGGGCTGCCGCGGGAGGGAGGAGCGAAGCCCCAGGGCGCCCTGCGCGACGGCCCGGGGCCCGGCGGGCGGGCACGGTACGGGGGGCGGCTTAGAAAGAGGTGGTTTCTTGAGGTCTACAGGCACTTTTCCAGGAACGGCTTCCCACGGGGAGGGCCCCTGGGTAAAGCTGGCCGGGCAGGGTCTCCCTCGGGGCGGACAAAGCGGGTTCCACGGGAGGTCGGGGCTGGAGCCCGAGGAGGACGAAGAAAGCAAGCGTTTGCCCCGTGCTGCTGAAGGCAGCGTCAGGCTGAGCCCAGGCATCAGCCCTCAGCGCTGGTGCGGGGCAGCAGGCTTGCCGGGATCTGGGGGGCCAGGGGCGTCTCCAGCCCCGCTCCCGCAGGGGCTGCGTGGAGGTGCGAGGAGGCGGAGGAGCTTCTCGCAGTGCCGGGCGGAAGGTGGCCRGGGGCTGCCACCGGCAGCGGGCTGCAAGCCGCTGCTGGCCAGCGCGGCCAGCTTCTCAGTGGCTCTGAGGGACAGCAGGACCTGTGGAGCAAAGAGAGGGACAGGAGTCACCCACCAGCCTGGCCCCTTGTCCCCACAGCGCCATCAGGTCCCACAACGGAGCTGAGGTCCCCGTGCAGTACCTGCTGTACCCCGGGGTGCTGGCTGAGGGCCCGCAGTGCGACGAGGGCTCCCTCCCGCACGCTCTCCCGGGGGTCCCGGCAGGCCACCTCCAGCAGGAYGTGGGGGGCCCCGCTGTCGATCAGCAGGTCCACCAGCTCCGCCGAGCGCCGGCCCACGTTGCCCAGGGCCGAGGCCGCGTTGCAGCGCGTCCTGGCCTGCGTGTCGCTCAACAGCCGCGTCAGCCTGGGCACGGCCCTGGCCAGGGTCCCAGCCGGGGAAGACTTGTGGTAGGCGGCATTGCCCACCGCGAAGCTGGCTGCCTTGCGTACRCTCTCCTCCGGGTCCGCCAGGCACCCCAGCAGGCTCTCCAGCAAGCCAGGCTGGCTCTGCAGCGCCTGGGGAAAGCCGTGGCCATGTCGAAGCAGGTTGCCCAGCAGGTTGCAGGTTTTGGCCCGTATCGAGTGTTGCTGGTGGCCAAGTAGGCGGGTCAGCGGCTGGTCGGCCACATCCRAGCTCCTCAGGATCCTCTGGAGAAAGGACAGGTGCTCCGGACAGGCCCGGGCCACGTGGGTCAAGAGAGACAGGAGGTCAGTTGTGAGCGTGAGGCTGTCTGTGAACAAGGCAGACGTCAAGAAGGCAATGATGTGCTCTGAGGCAGCGGCTGCCCTCACCATTTGGTCGACGACCTGCTCATCAGACACAACGAGGTGGCACAAGAGGCTCATGGGGAGCTTGGTGTACGAGATGGGCAGATGGTGAGAGCAGACCTACGGAGAAAGGAGAGACAGCGGCACTGAGTGCGCTGCCCTCGCGTGCGGGCCAGAGAGCGGTTGAGGGTGCTTGACCCACGTCAAGTCAAGCAGCAGCTGAAGGCTGCCAGCAGGTCGGTGCAGAGCTCAGCTGCTGGCCAAGCTGCTCTGAGGGCTGCACGGCACCAAAGTGACATCCCTGTGTGGGCAGAAATCACCAGCATGGTGTGAAGTGGTGCCAGGTATCAGGGGCTGCAATGTGGGGAGCTGTCTCCACAGTATGGGGTGGAAGAGAAACGCAGGGCCAAGAGGGTACCTGCAGCAGCTGGGCGGGGATCTGGGCATCTCTCACAGCCTCCATGACCAATGCTAAGGTGTGTCCATCCACATCCAGGGCAAAAGGGAAGCAGAGGAGCTGGCAGGCCTGGATCACCACAGCTGGGACAAGCTCAGGGTCCCCATCCTCTCCTGCTTGCCTGAATTTGTTAGAAAGAGAGCGCTTAATACAGAGGTGATCAGAAAAACATCAAGACAAGAGGCAGAGAGCATTCCCCACACCAGGCACTCAGGGAGGCTCCGCAGGTGAGCTGTGCCCTACAAGTGCCAGGTCAGTAACTTCTCGGCCCTCTGTGTGCTCGTGTCCAAGCCCCATTCAGCAGCTGAGCTCTGCCCGCTTCAGCCCTCCCCACAACTCACGTCTGTGCCAGGCATGCCAGGAAGCCAGGGGACAGCAGCCTCTTCAGCGTCACCATGAGGACACCGTAGGACTGGGTGAGCTGAGGCAGGCACCGGTGGGACTCGCGAGTGAAGATGAATAGGGCCAGGCTGAGGAAGAGTAGGGTGCCTGCAGGGGGAACAGCGCAGCAGAGGGGCAAAGCTAGGGAAGGCTGAAAAGTCTCCTCTCTTCTGTCTGCCTGTACTGCCTCAAGGTTGCTCCAGGGTTGCTTCTATGCTTCCCTGCCCAAGACCAGACCAATCTCCACCCATGGTGGTCACATCTGCCAGAGTGAATGTTCCTCTGCAGCAGACACCCTTTCTTGTTCTTCCACAGCCAGCTCAGCTGAGCTCCTGCCACCTGGGCACAGCATGGGCCAGCCCAGCCCTCTCTCCCCAGAGGACAACAGCAATCCTCAAGAAAAGCCCCCTGAGCACCTCTGGCCTCACAGGGACAGGCATGGCAAGTCTGAGGGCAGGATGTGGAGCAGGGTCCAGGACAGATGCCCTGCCATCCTGCAGCTCCTACCTTGAGGGGAGAGAAGGTTCCAGTCCGGCTCTGCTGCGGGGTGACCTGCCCCTGGGGGGTCTCCCTCCAGCACTGCCCTGTCGCTGCCCACGCGAAGCACCGCAGCAACACAATGCCACACCACGCTCCACAGCTCTGAGGCAGTAAAGCCCTTCTCCATAGCCACGTCCTCCTAAAGATGGGGAGACAGGTGTTGGGGGGCATCCTGGTCCCCCACAGCTCCCCAGCGTTCTGGTCCGCATCTCTGACAGTCCCATGGTCCTGGGGAGGTCAGGGCTGGACGGACATGGCCCAGGAGGAGGAGAGGGGGCCAGGCAGCTGGCAGCCCTGCTGCTCTTGCTGACAGTGCCAGTCCCCAGGCATATCTGCCCTCTCTCACTCCAATGTGCCCATGAATCATCCCTCTCTGCCCACCACCCTCTCACCAACCTCCAGAGCTCCACAGACAACCCAGGGACATTAGGTGACTTTCGTAGGGTTGCACAGCTCAGCCAAAGCTGTCCGGTTCCCTGGTTTGCCTCAGCCTCTGTTACCGATACACATTCGGGCCTTTTTGTCCCCATGCCTTTTGGTAGGGACCAGGCAAAGGGAGATAGGTAGGCTGGTACCTGGGCAAGGAGCTTCAGCAGGAGGAAAAAAATCCCATCATAGAGACCAGCACCCATTGGCGGGGGGAACTGCAGCTGTAAGAGAGAGTAGGGGACAGGCTGGAGCTAGGTGCTGAGTCTGAGGGCAGCAGCACCACACCTGCACCCTTCTGACCCCATCTTTGACTGCACACCTCCACAATGGGGTGACAGCATGGCTCCCCTGCTCCTCTGTCCCCATCCCGTACCTCAGCAGGTGCTGTCAGCACAGTTGTCACCACCGGTAGGACCTCTTCTCCCCCAAGCTCCAAGGCTACCCCGTGCTGACTGAGCTGTGTCAGGAGGAATGCTGCAGCACCCTGTGGGACACACAGAGCTCAGCACCTTTGGGACTTCCCCATCTGCCCGCTCAATGCTGACTCTTCATCCCTTGGCCCAGGGCAGGGACAGCCAGGCTGTGCCTGCCCCCATTCCACCCTGAGCAAGCAACAGCAGGACCCAAACGGGACATGGGGCTCCGCAGGGCTCTCAGTGATGGCTCTGGCAGGGTGGGCAGACTTACCACAAGGGAGGCGACAGGTGACTGGGTGATGAGATCCGTGGCCAGGGTAACCACCTCCTCAAGCCTGAAAAACAGGGACCAGGGGAGAGGGACTGTGTTCCCACAGCTTCACATCCCACAGAGCAGCAGCATCCAAATACCCCCAGGGCTGGGAAACAGCCATCTTGCAGGAGGAGCGAGCCCTGGTTCACAGCACCTCCTTGTCCTCACCACATCCCCAGCACCCACCCACACTGCCCAGCACTCTGCTGATGTATGTGGATTGGAGTGATCAGTGGGAGCAGAAGCCCAGCTCTGGGCAAGGTGCAGGGCAGAGGGCTGTTCAGGGCAGGGCATGTTCCTCCCCCACCCTTGAGCGAAAGCGGGTGCTTACCTGGGAGGGGAGACCTGGAGCTGCAGGGTGAGCAGGGCCAGCAGATACAGTGAGGCCTCACAGGCTGCCCCCTGGGCCACCTCCGCCACGGGGACCTGTCAAGGGAGCGGGAGTCACAGGGGGACAGCAAGGCTGGGAGGGAAGGAAGGGACGTTTCTGGGCCCTGGAGGAGAACTGCACTCTCCAGGCTAAGCTCCCCCAAACTCTTCTCCTCACATGACCCCCAGCTTGGTCTGAGCAGTGCTCAGAGGAATGTGTCCTGCTTGCCCACACTCCTACCCCACTACCGGGGCTGCGGTCAGGCCTACCTTGCCCTTCAAGAGCTGCATGAGGGAACCCCACAGCCGCTGGCTCCTTCCCAGGTGCTGGCACAGGCTCAGGCTGGCATGGCAGCCAGCGTAGAGGATCTGTGAGGCAGAGGGGAGAGATGCATACCAGCCCCTGGGGACAGGGACACGGTAACCAGGCCCATCCCAGTCACACCCCATTTATTCAACAACTGACACCAGGGAGATGGGAGTCATTGAGGGCTGAGCCCACGGTTCCCCCTTCCCCATGCTCCTAACCCCAGACCAAAGGTCCAGGCACCTCTGGGGACAGCCAGATAAATGGATGGGGCCATTACCTTGAGGACGTTCAAGGAGCAACTTGGGTGCTCCAGTCTCCCCAGCAGCCTCCCAAGCTGCTGGCTCTCTCCCTCCATAAGCTTTTCAGCTACCTCCTGAGCGACCTGCAGAAATCAGCCTGTTTTGCACCCCGGGCACCTGAAGCACTGCACAGACTTAAGAAGTTTAATGCTAGCAACAAATGAATAAAAGAAGGCATCTGCTTCCTACATGTTGCCTGTGTTCACAAAGGGATGCCCATCTGCCATCAGCAGATGCCCATGCCATCAGCATGGCTTTGATGCACAGTCCCACAGCCAAGATGAGCAAGGTGAGATTCCTCCACTGCTTCCCTCTGTGTTGACTCAGAGTTGAGTTMAAGGATCAAATGTAAATCTGTAGTTTTGTTTTCCCTCTTATTTATCGTCCATTCAATTTCAGATTTCCTACAGTTCATATCACTGTCATATAAGAATTCTTCATGTTTTCTCTGCATTGCCTAGTTCTTTACTTAGCCCATCCCACAGTTCAGATCCTAAGTCCTTAGACTCCTGAAGCTCAGCTGTTGGCTGGGAAGGAGCAGCCTGCAAACACCAGCCCTGCAGCCACCATAGCTGGAGGACCCCAGCCCTCCACTCTGCTGCTGAAAAAGAGACCCTCCTGCAAAGGGTTGCTGTCCCTGTGGGGACCACACCTCCTCGCCCTGCAAAGAGAGCTGGCCTGACCTGCTGCTTGGCTTCCTGACAGCTGTTCCTCTCCAGGGGGATGCTGCAGGCAGCAGCCAATGCAGCCGTGAAGAGGTCTGCCACACRCAGGCTCTGGTCATGGGCTGACTTGGCCTCCATCACTGCACCTGCACAGGGACAGAGCTCGGGAGACATGTGCTAAGGGTGAGAGATGCTGAGGGGCAGCAGGATGGGGCTGGAGGCCAAGAGAGGAAAAGTCAGGCTTGTGACACGAGGAGGGTGAGATCTGGGATTGAGGGAGAGAACAGGAGAGCCCTGGTTAGCAGGGGTTTGGGCAGATAAGCTTCCGCCACCTCCTCTGGCCAACAGCACTGCAATGGCAGCCAGTGCTCTGAGGGAGCCCAAAGGCAGGAGGGAGAGGGGAAACCCCAGGAGAAGGTGGCAAGCTGCCACCACCACTACCTCGCAGAGCAGGCTGCTCTGAGATGCATCCCTGGAGGAGTCTGTTTAGCAGCGGCTGATGCTCCTCTCGCAGGCTGGCATAGAAGGGGGCAGAGACAGAAGGGCACGTCGCATCCAGGCTCTCACAGAGCAGGGTGAAGCACTGGGGGAGACACAGTGGGGGCCATCACTGCAGATCAAGGGTGGGACGAGAGAGAAGGGCGATGCAGGGAGGAGGTTGTTGGGGGACAGCAGAGATGGGAGAATGACTCATGTGCTGGAGCTTCAGGGACTTCCAAGTGTCCTCTCCAGCCAAGTTACTGTGTGGGAGCCAGTAACTCTGGCTGAGAGAGGGGTACACATGGAGGCACAGCCAGGGAAAGTGCCCCCTCAGAGAGCTCGTTTCTGCATGTGATCCCCCCCAAAACCCCCAGTGGGTGAGACAGCCTGCCCTGACAAGAATGCATCAGACCCCACAGCTGGGAACAGGGTCCTCAGCCWGCGCTCCCTCTGACATGCATACCCAGCCCCACAGCTTCTGTCCCTGGGGGAGAGGGAGGGGAGAAGGGAGACAGGGGCACCCTTACCAGGAGGCTTTGCTGGCAGAGTCTCCTGTCRCTGTCGGCTGGCTCAGCCAGCAGCTCCGGCAGCAGGGCTAGGAAGCAGCCGGCACTCTCCCGGAAGGCCTGCAGGCTGGGGGAGGCAGCAGGGGCAGAAGAGAGCAGAGAAACACAGGCTCTGGCTGTGAGGACAGGGTCTGGCTGGGCCCATATAGCCCTGGCTAATACAGCAGGCAGCACACACTAGCACTGTGAGCCAGTGCCAGCAGGCAGCACAACTGGAGTCGTCAGCTGTGCCTTCCCCTTAATTAGTCCCACTCACGGAAAGCACTCCTCTGTGAGCACAGCAATATGGCATGAAGCACTTAGTCCGTGATGCTTCCCCACAGAGACAGCTCCAGCCACAGAGTACGAACCACCCTTCCGCCTACTGCTGGGTCCCCGCAGTGGCCACAAGAGACCTCAGAGCACAGAGGGTTGTCCCTACCTGTCCTTTTGCCCACTCTCCTCCAGGCTGCATTCACTGCTGAAATAAACTGTGGTCACCATGAGGAGGTCTGTCAGCACTGTAATACACCAGGGCTGCTGCAGGATCCAGAAAGAAACAGCAAGTGGGGATTGTCTGCTGGCCATCCCAACACCACCGCAGCAGGATCCTTCCCTGCCAGGACCTCCCCCTTCTCAAGTGGGCCTGGAAGAGGCAGCTCCAGCAGGACACCAGGGCCTCCTCAGCACCAGCACTGTGCAGGGCTGGAAGGAGCCCAAATTTCTCTGGGATCCTACACCCACCTGCCTGGTGCTACCACTCTCCAGGATCTGCTTGGCTAGGCACAGCAGGGACAGAGGCACATTCAGCTCTCGGCAGAAGTGGTTCAGCAGCTCAGAGTCGCATCGGGTAGCCAGGAGGTTGCCCACGACACGGAGCACAGGACGGAGACGGGAGGCTCCCTCCAGCATCCCTTCCAGCACCTGGACACAGAGAAGCCAGAAGGGCTCATGAACAGCAGCAGTTGTGGTCTCTCCATCAGCCACAGGGCAGCCCTCCACCCCCTCAGGCAGGGGACAGCAGGCAAGCAGATGGCAAGCTAAGTGCATGAGACAGCTCCGGATCCTGGAGAAGCAGAGGATCTCCTTGCTGGCTGACTGAGGACTCTCCCAATGCTCCCGACACAATCTTGGGGGAGAAGACAGCATCCACGTCCCCAGTCATAGTTGTCTGAGCCAGCTGTCACTCACCTGCTGAGCAGAATCTGCCAGGCGGGCCTGGACACGGTGTCGGAAGGCCAGGTCCCTCAGGAGGCTCAGCGGCGTGTTCAGCTGCATGGCCAAGGGCTCTGTGGCCTCGATCAGATGCTGCCACTCCTCGTCGCTCTCCAGCTCCTAGCCACGGAGGAGARAGGGCTGGTGCCACAGACCCTGCCTGCCCCAGGGTCTCTGTACCAGCAGCTGGGGACTGGGCCCTGCTGTCCTCACCACAAGACACCGTCTTACCTCACTTTCCAAGTCCACGGTCTCGATGCTGCGCCTGCCTCGGCACTCTGCCCCGACAGCGCCAGGCTGCAGAGGGGCCCCTGCTCCAGGAAACTCCCGCTCATAGTCTCGAGTAATGCTGTGCTCCCTGGACAAGGAAACAGCGCAGTCAGTGAGCGACCCTGCCTTCCCCTCTTCCTCCTCTCCCAGCCCCAGCCCTCCCTCACTGTGGGTTGGGTGGAGGCTCCTCCAATTCCCACTCTGCCATGCTGCTCTTTCCTTGCAGAACATTGGGGTTCTTCTTTTTGGAGGCAGACGGTGGCTTCCCCTCCATGAAGGCTGCCTTCCCAGGAGCTGCTCTGGGTCTATGCCCTGGGCATCCTTTGCCAGAGTCCTTCGTAGATGCATCACCTGCCTTCAGTTGCCCCTGGGTGATGGCAGAGAAGTTTGGTCAGGGCAGGGTTACTCAGACAGCCAGATGAGCCCCCTAGCCCCACCACCCCGAGGACCCCACATCCTGCCTTGTATGTGGCTGACACCCCAGCCTGACCCATGTACCTTCTGTCTTTCCCCCCAGGTCCCATTTCAGTGCCCCTTCTTTGCCCTGACTGTGGGACATAGCCAGGGGAATCTCACACTTTCCTCCACCTTTTTATGTGCCTCCTCAGCCATCTTCTGACGGGCCTTTCTCAGGATCCTGGACTGGCCGCTCCTGGGGGCCAGGGAATGGGCTTGCTGCTCCTTCAGGGCCTGCAGCTCTGGGGACAGCTTGGTGGTGAAAGGGTTTGAGATCCCGTGCTCTTCTGTGTCATCAATCACTGGGGAGGCGAGGGGAGAACTTCATCAGCAGCTATCCCTTGGGACACAGGGAGAGTGACCAGGGGAATCCTAGGGGACCCAGGGCAAGCCCAGGAGCAGGATCTAGGGGTCAGTGCTTGGAGGAAGCTGAGAGGAGGGAGGTAAAGAACAGGGTAGTAAAAAAAGCAGGGCAGGGTGGTCCTCCCAGCCTCCAGGCAGTAGGAGGAGGAAATGGACCTGGCCAGCGCTGGAAAAAGAGCTGATACTCACCAGTAACCCGTCCAGCAATGAAGGGGTGAGAGAGCAGCTCTGGCCACGACAGGCGCTGGCAGGGGTCCTTCATTAGTAGTCCCTGCAGGAAGCTCTACAGGGCAGCACAGCGCCCAGGTCAGACACATGCTTGGCACCCACCAGTGAGCACAGTGTACCCACCAGTCTCCCCCAGTGAGGGCACCCAGGAGGCCTGCGTTCCCTGCCTGGCTCTGGGGAAGGAGTGGCTCTAGTGGTCAGGGCAGATGGGAAGACACTTCCCTTCCCAGCCCAGTAAATCAATCCTCTGCTGTCAGCCCCAGTTTCCGAGCTTATAGAGGGACAGCAGTGATAAGGGTCCCCCTCCCAGGAGGCYAAGCTCTTATTCCTTCTCTATGTTCTGAAATCCCTGTTAGGGAACATAAAACATAAGAGTGACCCACCAGGGCAGCAGACGAGGCCAAAGCTGCTGCCGCATTAACGGATCTCACCCCACAGACAGGGCCTTCGTCCTTACCTTGAAGACTGGGCTTATGGCCTTGGGCCATTTGACGGGGTCCTTGACGATGAGGCTGACGAGCTGGAAGATGCTGCTGGTGTAGAAGGGAGGCGTGCCCACGAACAGCTCATACAGGATGCAGCCCACAGACCACAGGTCTGCCGTGTGGTCGTATGGCCGCTCCTCCACCAGCTCAGGGGACATGTACAGCGGGGTGCCCTTGATGGAGGTCAGCACCATGGTGTGGATGCTCATGGCACGGGCAAACCTGCTCAGAGCAAAGCACAGATGGCCAGTTCAGGCTGAAACATCCACTGCAGCTCCCAGGGAGATCCCTATGAGTTTACCACACCTCTCCCCTCTGGAGTCCAAAATCCCTCATCCCTGCTCAACCTCTAAATATACACAGAATCCAGGTCCCCTTCCACAGTCCCCCCTCCTTCTCTACAGCACCCAGGACACCCCTTGGCTGCCCCAAGCCCAAGTGTCCCCCTCAAGCTGGCCCCCAGCACCCACCCGAAGTCACAGAGCTTGACGATGCCATCTTTGCCCAGCAGGATGTTCTGGGGTTTCATGTCGCGGTGCAGGATGCGGTGGGAGTGCAGGTAATAGAGAGCAGAGACCAGCTGGGCAGCTATGGTCTGGACCTGCCGGAAACACGGGAGCCTCACCCTGTGTCCCATGGTGCCACCAGCCAGCACAACCATGGGGTTCCTTACAGCCTGGCTCCCCCAGTACCCCCACCCCTGCCCTTGCCCTGTTTGGGGCAGGAACCACCCCCAGCCGTGGGCCAGCGGTTCCTCGGAATAGGCTGATGGCCAAGGCAGCAACCTGGTGGTGTTGTCCTCGGAGAGGGAACAGAGAAACTGTCCCCCAGTGCAACCTGGCCCCCTTTCCATCCTCTTCAGAAGCTCTGCCAGGTAAAGCCTCGGAGGCACCCTCACCCTCCTAATGTCTCCTGGCCCACAGCAGAGACCCGCTGTCTGCAAGCAGACAAATCCTGGTCTCTCCATCCTGCAGCAAACACTGTGTGGCCACTGCCATGACAGTCACCTGGTCCTCAGGCAAACTCCCATCATCCTCCAGGATCTGGAAGAGCTCCCCCTCTGCGTAGTCAGTCACCACCACCACCTGGAGGGAAGAGCGGCATGGTGGGATCAGGCACTCACCCAGCCGCATCCCCACCATGCCCTAGGGACCAGGACAGAGCAGGGCAGTAAATCCATGAGGGAAATGCTGGGGGGTCATCATGCACAGCCCATCAGCTTGGGACCTGGGGTGGGAGAGAGCCCCTGTGACTGCACTGCAGCAAGGGCCTGGCATTTAGCAAAGCCCTTGCAGCTGTCCCTATCTCAGACAGCCAGCAGAAACCAGGGAAGAGGGAAAGACAGGACAAGCCCAGAATGGTATTTCCATGCCCAGTGGGTAGAATCACTCCCTTGAGCTTGTTTTGAATCTGCTGCACAATTACTTTATTTCATGCCCCCATGTCCCATAGCATAGTCTTCAATCCTTCCCTATCACACTTTCTCCGTGACAGCTTAGGCCAGTGAAAAGTCACAGTCTCTGAAGATCCCACTCTCACCCTGTGATCCCAAACCACTCCTCTTCCATCACAGACGCCCCGCCCAGCTCCTCCACCTCTGTGTGTGACCCAGTGCACCCCAGACAGCCCAGCCAGGTGCTGGCTCCCCACACAGCACATACTGGAGGGCTCTGAAAAACACTGACCAGGCTGGCGTCCCAGTCCTTGTTCAGGCAACCCCCACGTAAGGCCCCTGCATGTCCTCAGGGAGGGTGGGAATGCCCTGAGGGCAGGGGACCTCAATGAGGCCATCTGAGGGAGCGGAGTAGGCTGGTGGCAGGATGGCAGCACTCAACACAAGCCAGGAACAGGCTGGGAACAGAGCAAACCTGGCTGGCTGGAAGAGCTGCTAGAGCCCTGGGAGGGTGTCACCAGCATCTCCTGAGAAAGAGGTCCCTACGACAGCAGGGGCCAGCCCTTGTTCCCCTGCCCCAGTCAAGCAAAAGCATCTGCCCCAAGAAAGTCCCCTTCACCTCCTTGTCAGTCTCAAAGCTGTCGAGCATCTGGATGATGTTGGGGTGATGGAGGCCTCTCATGATCTCAATTTCCCGCTGCAGGTTCTTCAGCTCCTTCTCAGACCGCCCCACCTTGGGGATGAACTTCAAGGCCACCACCTTTCAAAGTAGGCAAAGCTGGGATCAGACCAGCCTCCCACCCACCCTGGCAGAGGCTGCATTTAACCCAAACAGGACTCAGCATTTTCCAGCTGAGTACACTGAACAAGACATTGGTTTGCTGGATCCCTTGAAGCTGGGGCTCCCCCCAGGCCCTTGCACATCGACACTGGTGCTCATGGTACTTTGCACACTAGCATATAAAGCAAACAAATGTAATCAGTGAGCGCAGACAAAACTAGGACTGATAGAAACACGGGACAGGAGCCAGAGGTACTGGCAGACAGCAAGCTAAACACAAGACAGCAGCGTACCCTGGCAGCGAGGGGCACTAGCAGCACCCTGGGCTGTATCAACAGGCAGGAGTTTGAGGGAAGTGATTATTGCCCTTTACTTGACACTTGTTAGACCTCATTGGCAACATTGTGGCCAGTTTTTGGCCCAGAAAGACATCGATAGGCCAGAGTGGGTATAGCAGAGGCCACCGGGACAGTGAGGGGGCTGAAGCACATGGYGTACAAGCTGAGGCTGGGGGAAATGGGCTTGGTTAGCCTGGAGAAAAAATGCTCAGGGAAGCCAAATAGTAATCTTGTGATTCCCAAAAGGAGGTTTCAGAAAAGATGGAGCCAGGCTCTTTACAGATGTGCAAGGCGGGAGGTTGAGACAGAGATTACAAACTGAATCAGGGGAGCTTTCAACTTGATATAAGGAAAAACCATTCACCCCAAATATAGTCAAGCACTGGTTGTGGGGTCTTTGTCCCTGCAGTTTGCAGGATCTGAATTTAGTGCTGACTCTGCTTTGAGCAGGGGATGGACTGGAGACCTCCTGAGGTCCCTTGAACCTGAATGACTCCGTGCCAGCAGGAGCTGTCCAGGAACATCAGCAGAAAAATGAATGAGTGCTGAGTCCCAAAGCCCTGGCAGGGCCCTGGAACCCAAAGGCCACCAGAAATCAGTCTCCAGTGCCACACAACAGACCCCCGGCCCTCTCTCCTGCTGCCTCTTTTCTCACCTGGGCGCTGTGTTTCCGGCGCCCCTTGTACACGCGCCCGAAGGAGCCTTCGCCGATCATTTCCAGGACATGGTACTTCTCCATTACGGGTGTTCGGGGAGGGGGCCACTGAGCTGCCGAGGCAAAGTGGCCGGTGAGGAGGCGCGCTTCGCCCTCTCTCCCCTCCTCCCGCCTTCCGCCACCGGCTGCCGTGGGGCGCCGACCCCCAACTCCAGACATTGCAGGCCACGATGGAGACGGGCAGTGCCAGTGCTGGGGAAGCAGGGCTGCACCCTCTGCCATCCCTAATCCAAAGGGCCGGGGCTTCCCCTCCCCGCGGGCATCCCCCCTCCCCGCGGCGCTCCACCCAGGGCACCGTCCCCCGGGCGGGTGTCCCCCCGGGGCCCCCCGCCGGGCTCTGTCCCTGCCCGCCGGCTCCACCTCCGCTCCCCCACGGCAGAACGAGACCCAAGCCCTGGGCGAGGCCCCCCGCAGCCCCCGGGGTGGGATTAACCTCGCTCCGCTCACCGCCGCGGCCCAGCCACCCCCGGGCCCGCCGCCGCCACCGCGTCGCCTAGCAACACCCCCCACCCCCCCACCCCGCCGCGCGTGCGCCCTCGCTACGGCWCCGCTTCCGGTTCCGGGGCGCGCGGGAAGATGGCGGCGGCCGGTGAGGAGGCGGAGGCGACGGACTGGTAACACCCCCCACCCCGTCCCGGTGCCTCGCACCCCCGGTGCCCCGCACCCCCAGCCAGCGGGGCCGGCGGCGCTGCCGCCGCCTGACTCCTGCCCGGTCCCCGCAGGGCGCTGCCGCCGGAGGTGGAGGTGCTGGAGTCCATCTACCTGGAGGAGCTGCAGGTGGCGCGGGGCCGCAGCAGGTACGTACCGCGGCCCACATACCCCCCCGGGCCCGGCTCGGCGCCGCCGCCGCCCCTCACCTCGTCCTGCCCCGCAGGTGGGAGCCCTGGGAGATCAGCATCACCCTGCACCCCGCCACGGCCCAGGACCAGGACTCCCAGTACGTCCGCTTCACCCTGGTGCTCTCCGTGCCCCCCCAGGTAGGCTGCCGGCCCCCCGCGCCCCCTTTCTTCCCTGCCCCGGGTCTCTCAGCCTTCATTGTTGTGCTTTGTGTGTTTCTGTTTTTTTTCCTAGTATCCCAACAAAGCTCCGGAAATCTCGATCAGGAACCCGCGGGGGCTGTCAGATGAGCAAATTCAAAAGTGAGTGCCGGGAGGGAGGGGAGAGGGCGATCCTTTCCTCTGGAGATCCGGGAGGCAGAACTGGAGGAAAAGCCTTCTCTCAAATTCACATGGTTCCCTGTGTCCAGTTGACAGATGGATACAGGTCCCTAAATCACCTTATCTTGAATCTCATGGGAGCCACTGGTGCTGAGTTTGACACCAAGGGGTCCACTCTATGGTTGTTCCTGTGTGGTCCCCTTGAATTGTAATCTAAATCCCCTGGGCCTTTGAAGCTGTTGGTCCTGCTTTGACAGAGGTGGGCCTGAACCGAGTCCTTGGGCAGCCCGTTGTTGCCTTTGTGCTCCTGTTCTTGGTGCAGCAGAGTGTGTGCAGAGAGACCCTGGTACCTGCCAGCAGCACAGGAGTAACGTGGCTCCCACCAGACCTGCTCGGGGGCTGCCGTCAGATAAACGAAGCCTGAGATTCACCAAAACTGAAGGGTGCTGGGTGAGCTCAAGCCAAGGAGCCAAGCAGACCTACTCTTGCAAGTCCTCTGAGGACAAAGGCTTCCTGTGCACTGGCTTGTGGGGAGCACGTGAATGCGTGTGTGCGCATCTGCCTGTGCCATGCTGTAGGCAAAGCCTGAAGGCCAGTGCTCTATTTCTTCCTCCTGTCATTGTGGTGGGGTGACAGGTATGTGAGGGAGTGAAAAGGTGTGGCTAAACTTATGTTAAGTATGGCTGCTGCTTTGCTGTAGGATTTCCCAGACCCTCAGAAGTGTTGCTGAAGCCAGGCTGGGGACAGAGGTGCTCTACGAACTGATTGAGGTGAGAGTTGGGGGAGATTGGGGGTCACCAGCCACGGACACTGGTCCCTGACTGCCCGAGGGGTGGGACAGCCCTGTGCCCATGGGCAGGCCAGTGAGTAAAATGTTCGCTTTAATGCTTCCGCAGAAGGGGAAGGAGATTCTCACTGACAACAACATTCCTCATGGCCAGTGTGTGATCTGCCTCTACGGATTCCAGGTAGGAACTGTCCCCCGGCCCCACAAGCTGGCTGGGAAGTGAGGCAAGAGAACAGGGAGCCTGGGGCTCAAAGCTTGGCATATCAGCCTGGGACCGGGGTGTGCCTCAGCAGCCCCCTGCCCCCCCTGGGCTGTAGGCAGTCCTACTCAGCATGGACCTTCCTAAGGCAATATGTGCTACTCTCCCAGTCAGCCTGAAGATAACCACCTACAGAAACAGGGCATAGGGGCAGTGAGTGATGCCGGAGCGTCTCCAAGGGAATAGGTAGGGTCTGGGGATAGTTGCTGGTGCATCYCAGCTTCCCTGTGTTGGTCAAACCTCACCTGGAGTTCAGCACACAGGTGGTCAGGAGGGACTGGAACACATCCATGTGGATGCTGAGGTCTGCGGGGACAGGTGAGCTTGTCTTGTTCAGATTGCAAGAAGAGGCAGTGCCTGCCTGGAAGGAATACATTGGGTGGGAAGATTGCTGCTTACACAGGAACATATGCAGATAAATCAGTCACAAAAACTTTGCAGCTTGACATCAGGAGTATTTCTCGCTCCTGGAATAGGGAGCAGTGTCCCAGTAAGAGCTGAGGAGGTAGAGATGAAGCCCAGCAGAAGATGTTATGTGTCTCTGCCAGCAATAGCGCTCATTCCCCCCTGCCAGCGCTGACATGGGAGTGAAAGCCCACCTCAGCTGGGGAGGCTACACAATCCTGTGCTCAGAAACCCTTTAAAACTGCCCTTTCTCCTCTACAGGAGAGAGAAGCCTTCACAAAGACCCAGTGCTACCACTACTTCCACTCCCACTGCCTGGCCCGCTACGCCCAGCACATGGAGGAGGAGATCCTCATGCAACAGGAGGAGAGAGAGCAGCACCTGGCGCCATCCCCCAAACAGGTACCGGGCCCTGGGCTCCCCCCCTCCCCGCCCCCTGCACAGGCCCTCATGGCATCTCTGTCACCCGCTTTGGGACACGGAGCGAGGGCTAGCCTGACCTGGCAGCACAGTCAGTGCCGTGCCTGCGCTGAGAATCAGAGCGGTGATTAGATCAAGTGATCTCCAAGGGCCCTTTCCAACCAAAATTACCCTGTGAGTTTTTAGTACTTTAGCAGTTGGTTTATTGGATCTCTGGGTCAGTGCCAGCTGTGTGAAGGGGCAGGGGAGTTGGTAGCATTTTTGGACTTCTGGAACCACAGGAGTTAGAAAAGAGAGTTCCTTCCCTAGTCCTTGAACTGCAGGGGTGTGCAGCAGGATAAACAAGATGACCTGCGTTCTGGGTGATAAAACCTGCCTGAGCAGGTGTTGGAACAGTTGTCAGCCGCAGAGCAAACAGCACAGCTGGGTGTGAAACAAGTCAAAGGCTCCTTCCTGCACAACCCTTTCAAAGAGGTGCTGCCTAGATGACACGCTCCACTTTGGAGTGGGGAAGAATAGATCCTAGGCTAAGGAGGACTGGAGCCATATGTGCTGAAAGAGGTGGTTTGTACAGCGGTCAGCTCCTGGAGCACAAATCCTGGCATGCCTCATGGTGGAGACACCTTCCGTAGCAGTCGTTGAGATACCAGGCTGCTTTCATGCTGCTGCAACCCCCCTGGGCTTCCTTACCCTGGCAGAAGAGTGAAGAAGGCCATCCTGTTCCACTTCCAGGCTGGGAATTATCTGGCAGCACGTGGGCTGGGTCGTGGCCGGGGTTTGGTATATCACCTCTCGCCTCCCCGCAGGAAGTCGGTGTGCAGTGCCCTGTCTGCCGGGAGACCCTGGTCTACGATCTCTGTGCTCTGAAGGCRGCGCCGCCCCCGCAGCACCCGCTGGTAAGAGATGGGGGCTCACCTGCCCAGCTGCGCCTGCTCGCTGGGTAGCTTCAACTGGGACAATATAACGGATGGATGAATGAACACACACTGCACACTCTCAGGTCCTCCTAGGCAGCCCACCCAAAGGGAAGTTCATAAAACCTAGCAGGGTGTCTCCTGATTGATTGTTTGATGTGTCCACAAAGAGTAGGTTTAGTTGTATAGCCCTGAGTTTTCTTCTCCTAGACCATGAAATGAGCTCTGTATCCCGTGTTCCTTGTGTGATCAAAGGAGGGTTTGGGGAGTAGCTCTTAGCACTGCGAGCTGCCTACCCATGCCAGGTGTTGAGAGAGCCCTTACCCTGCCTTGCTTTCTGCTGCTCAGGAGCCGTACAGGCCAGATGCCAAGACACTGCAGCACCAAGAAGAACTGCGCTTAGTTTTCAAGAGACAGCAAGAGAAAGGGGGCATCATTGACCCTGAAGCAGAGAGGAATCGTTACTTCATCAGCCTCCAGGCGGTATGGCACTGGGGACAGAGAGCTGGCGAGGGGGGCCCTGGACTGCAGGACCGAGCGCTGTCATCTGCTGTGGGGCTGCCCTGTCCCTTTCTTAACCAGTGGCTTCTTTCTTTCAGCCTCCAGCTGCTGTTGATCCAAGCCAAGCAGCCACTGCCTCTGAGCCACCGGTGAGTGCAAGCACTGTGGACGCACCCCAGCCGCCCAGCCAAGCCTCGGCTCCAGAGCCAGCTGGGGCACCAGAGGCCAGGGCAGAACCCGGGCGGCCCGAGAGGCCTGCTGTGCCCAGGGAGCAACAGAGCAAGAGGGAGAGGCACAGAGGGGAGAGGCCAGGCCCCAGAGGCCAGGGCAGGCAGTCGTGCAGCAGCTTGCAGGAACCGGCAGAGGAAGCCTGTCATCTGCTCCACGGCTCCAGGGGGCCTAGGGGCTTCAGCCGGAGACCAGAGCGGAGACCTGGTGGGAGGCACAGCCAGGAGTTTCCAAAGCCTCACAGCAGAAGCAGGGCTGCTGCCTTGGCTGAAAGAAAGGAGTTGTGCCCTGAAGACCCCTCACCAGTAACAGAGGCAGTGGACTTGAAAGAGGAGCGCCGTGATGTGGAGAGATGGACCCCGGAGGAGGGGGCTGAGGCCCGGGGCAGGGAGAAGGAGAACCTGGCGTTCAACCGCAGTGACCACAGAGCAGCTCCCAGCTGGCAGGGCCACCACAGGCCCTGGGATTGCGGGAGGTGGGAGAGGTCCAGGGTCCAGGAGCATGGTTCCTACCCCAGAGCACCAAGAGGGCGAGGGGTGTTCAGGCCCAGTGGACGTCGAGAAGCCCATCTCCTTGAGAAGGAGAGTGGCTCCTAGCAGGAGTGGTGAGGGGCTGGGCTGGGGGAGGGAAGGGCTGTTTCTGGGGAGAACAGTGAAGGCTCTGGTGGAGCAGTAGCAAGCAGACACCATACCCCTTGGGAGGGAGGAGGCAGTTGGCATGTGGCACAGCTTGGGACAGGCAGTGTCTTCAGGGTACATGCAGAGTGAAGCATCCTGGCACGAGCGACTGGCTGTCGCCAGCATTGGAGAAGCTGACTCCTGACAGATCATGTCAGCCTTGGTCTCGGAGGACCCAGGGGGCAGAGGAAGCCTTGACCGGGCACCCGCAGCCATCATCCCTGTATGTGAGCTACCAAGAAACGTGCATACCTACAGAGCAAATGGAGTGAGCCCAGCGCGGTGTCATGGCAGAGCCAGAGTTGTGGCAGGACCTTCCCTGGAAGCCAGCATCCCGGCAGAGCTGTGGTGGTGCCAAGTGATGAGGCTGTGCCAGGGCAGCAGCCTGGAGCTCAGCTTGCTGTGTCCCCTAGTCCTTCTTAGAGCACCTTCTCAACTGTTGTCCCTTGGAGACAACATCACTTCTCCTGCAGCCCTGACCGCTGCTCAGCTGATGGGCTCGGCCAGGCAAGTCCTTTGTACGACAGGACACTTCCCAGTCCCAGCCAGGAGAGCTAAATTGAGCTTAAGTCAACACATTGGCAGGTCAGGGCTGTCTGGTGGCTGAGGCTTTGGGTTGGCTCCTGCTCCCCCAGGAAGCCTGAATTTATCTGGAGCTCCTGCCCTGTCCTTCAGCTGCTTTTGTGCAGGCAGAAGCTGATGGGGGAGACCTGAGAAGACCACTCTGCTGTGCGACCTGTATTTGTTGGGATCCCCCACTAAGGCCAGGCTGTGTCTTGGAGCTCCCGACAGCCCAGAGTGAAGACATGCCCCAATACTTTGGATACTCTTACCCTCCTTTCATCTTCAAGCTGATCTTTCTTCAAAGAAATGAGGATTTGCTGTTTAAACTAACTTGGTGCAGTTCCTTCTGCTGCTGCTTCACAGATGTAAAGAGTGTCCCAATCCAGAGCCATGACAGGCAATCCCAAGCCTCTGAAGTGGGACACTGCTATTAATTTGTTGGGTCTTCTCCAGAGCCTGCTCCCTTTGTTTTCTCTGCCCTCTCGCTCCTGTTCTTTGCTGTTTGGAAGGTGTTGATTCCTGTTATTGCTGACTCCCCTCCCTGCTCCCTACACCCGGGGCCAGGGCAGAGACGTTCCCCTGGCACTCCTGGGTGGCAGGAGGGCTCCCCGGTCCCTGCTTTGCCTGCCTCAGTGTAAGCTGTCTGGCTGACCCAGACAGTACTGATTCCTTCGTGCCTTGTGCCCCCACCTCTCTTTTGGCCACACATGGGTTGTTACTGTCTTCCTCCTCCTGCCGAGTGCAAAAATGGCTGTGCTGCAATGGACTTGCCAGAGCTTCAGGCGAGATCCCTAGGAAACCAAGGGCTGCATGCCGGCTGGGAGGGCATTTGTGCTGCCTCTGCCTGACAGATCCTTTGGCACATGAAGGGTGCACAAAAGCTGTCTCTTGAATGGGCCCTCCTCACCTGCTGCCTTGCCCTCTCCACGCCTGGCCTTGTCCTGAAGGGGTTGGTTTAACCCGCTGCCCAAGAACCTTCCATGCTTAAATTTCCAACACTGGCCTATATTCAACCCTAATGCTCTAAAAGCATTTTTTTTCCCCTCCTTGGTCTGAGCCTACACTACCTGTCCTGGGCTTGGGGATCTGAGAGCCAGATGTTGTGCCCTGCTGGGGATGAGGGCTGAGTACTCGCTCCCTGAAGAGAGCCCTAATTTTTCTTCAGTGCTCGCTCTCCTTGTTCCAGCTGGTTTCTGGGTGAACGGCCTGTCCACACTTCAGTGTAAAGGTGTAAACTTTATCTGACATTGGTGCTTGTTCTGCTGCCTCCTGCCTTCACTTGTAAAATTGCTATGCTCCAAGAAAGGCATTTGATCACGTCCTGAAATAAACACGAAGATCTCTCCCCCTCGCAGCAGCTGAAGCTCCTTGGCTTCCTCTAGTGAGCCAGGCTTACTCTCAGCAGGAAAACTGCTGTGCCTGATGTTTGGAGCATGGGAATTCAGCCATGGAAACTGGAGTGAGCAAGGACTTGGGTAACTTCAATCAAAGGCCAGATTGTGTTAGAAGGGAGAGTTTTTTCCTGGAAGTAAGGATTTAGGAAGGACTCTCACCTTTCTGACCCACTGCTGTCAGCCTGGAGCAGGGAACATTTTGCAACAGCGTGTGGAAATGAATTTGGGTTAAACAAAACAAACCTCCGGGTCGGAAGGGAGGAACGGAGCCTGCACCCTGCCCTGGGGCTCCTCGCTTGGTGTCTGCCTGCGTTGCCCACCTACCTCACAGGGCTGTTGTGAGGCTTAACTGGCAAAAGCACTCGGGCCAGGCAGAAAGGCACCGGCAGTGTCTGTAGCATTAACACTATTAAAAGCAGAGTGACAGATGTTGCCTATGCTCTTGTGTGGTGTCATCGGGGTGGGGGTCCATGTCCCCTCTGGCTCTCCCTCACCACTTCCCCATCCTCACAAACTGCTGCAAGGCATTCGCCGGTCACTCACTGGCCAGTTTTGACCTCCAGCTTTGAGGGAGGAGGCTGGATCTGAGCAGCCAGCCTCTGCGGGACAGCTGAGCACAGGGTTTGAGATGCCAACAGCAGCACCCTGCTCTGGGAGCCACCCTGAGTCACTGGAGACCCCTGACTCTGTGGCCACAGGATCAACCCTTCACTTGCGGAAACGTTTGTGCAAGCCTGGGTTTGCATCAAAGCTGCGCCCATTTGTGCTGAAGTTCAGCCAGGTGGCATCGGCTGGGCCCCTTCGTATCCCCGTGTGCTCAGCTTCGCCCTTGGCTCTGCAGGGCAGAGCCAAGAGGAGGGCTAAGCAGCGACTTAACGGTTTGGGTTTGGCCTGGAACCAGCTCCCCCCGCCCCGCCAAGGTGACGCAGCCCCTGAAACAAGGACATGAACACGGGACTGGCTCTGGGGAAGCTGGTTTCAGGACTCTGAAACAGCAACTGGGGAGGGGAGAGGCTCTGGCTGGCTCATTCTGTGGGTCAGCGTGCACACCCTGGCTCCGTGGCATTGGGAAGGAGGCGCAGAACCTGCCCACTTCTCGATTGCATTTCAGGCACCTGTGGCTCTACCAGCCCATCCAGGACTTTTGTTCCTGGCAGGAAGGAAGCCCAGTGACAGGGAAAAGGCTGCGAGACTGCCAGCAGGCTGGCCAAATCCCTCCTTCAGCCACACAGGGCCTCTCCTGCTGGAAGGAGAGTAGTCATCACCTCCAACAGGCATTTCTGCACCTTGCACCGGGCTGGCCTGGCTGCAGAAATTCAGGTTGGGGTTAACATCAAGACCTTGAGAAGATATTCTGTAACCAGCCAAAGCCTCTCCAGGGCCCCACATCTCCTCCTCTGGCAGGAGGGACAGTCATGCCCATGCAGGAACGATGTCCAAGCAGATCTGCTACTTGGCATTGCAGCCTGACAGGGCAGGAGCTGTGGCACCAGCCTGCAGCCCAAAGGACAATGAGCTGTCTCTTGGGAGCTGCTTTTTTCTGAAACACTCTGGGTTTGCAGTACTGGCCATGCCAGGCCCTGGTCAGGAGGGCTCTGGACCAGCAGGTGGATAGTGAGGCAACTAACAGGCGAAGGGACCAGAGAGCCAAGAGCCGTGTTGTGCACTTCACAGAGGATATTCAAACACCAGTGAAGACCGTTCTCTCTTCAAAGACCAGCAACTCTTTAGCAGTGCAGCACCCCAATGTCCTGCCCCAGGGAAATGTCCGTCTGGGGCACCCCCAGGCTGGCCCACAAGGAAGGGGATTCACAGCCAGGAGCCTTGGCAGCTTACGACAATCCCAGCAGGAGGCACGTGCTGGCAAGCAGGGCCGGTGCACTAGCACCCAAGACTGGGGAGCAGCAAAAGCCGATCCCCTCTCCCTGCTGTAAGGCTGGCAGCTATGACTCTCTGCGTGTTTTAATAAAAAGCCAAGGCCTTGGAGGGGGAGAGGTGAACAGAGACCTGGCCTGCATGGCTGGGCAGCTCCATGGCATCCCCAGGATAGTCAAGTCCTTGTCCCAGTCCTTGCAGTGTAGCAGGGGAAAGCTGGCCCCTGGTCACAGCAGGATGGAGCGTATGTTTGCAATGGCTCCTTCGGGGTCCATCTTGTAGAGCATGAAGTGGCCCTGCACCTGGGCAGCGCTGATCTGTTTGGAGACAACCAGCGCCTGCTCCGCAAAGCGCTCGGCTGCAGCTGGGGGCTGCTCAGGGTAGAAGCGCTGGAACATGCAGGCGAGCTGCCAGTGGGAGCAGTGGCCCACATACTGCTTGACATCCACGCGGCCGGGCCGTACCAGGGCCAGGTCCAGCCTGTCAAGAGACACAGGGGTGCCTTGAAAACCTGATCAAAATGTCTCTGCAGGGTGGGTCCTGCAGGAAGCCCTCCTCCATGCTAGCACAGCCAGCGTCCTATCTGCAAGGTGCTCTGCACTGTGGGATGGTAAAGGTGGGGAAGAGGTTTGTCCCTGGGGGGTTGAGGGGGGAAATCAACCTAAAAGAAATGAGAGAGCTGGGGAAGGGCTGGCTCCGGAGGAGGACAAGTGTGTCCTGGGAAGCAGCTCTGCCCACCTCTGTCCCATGAGCAACCTCTGAACAACCCTCTAGGCCAGCTCAGTCTGGAGTGAGCCAAGCCTGCCACAGGGCAGCGTCTGGCCAGGTGCCGTGAGCCCAGGCTGGACCTGGCTGCCAACCCAACGTGCTGCGCATGGGGCCAGTGTTTCACTCACAGCACAGCCACAACCCCAAAATCCTCAGATCCCCGCAGGCAGGAAGCTGGTACCTCTCCTGAAGGGCACAACCATGGTCTGAACAGCAAGAAAGCATCTGAGGCTCCAGCAAAGGGGATCCTGATTAGCAATTAAGGGATTTGCATCCCAAGGGAGGATTCAGGAGACCTGAACCCCCAGTCTTCACGCTGAAGGATGCAAATAGCCCTCCATAAAGGTCATCAAAAGGGAGCACAGTTTTCCCATGCCGCCCTCCCTGTTCCGTCCCAGAGGGCAGCTCTAACCTGTCCACGTAGTTGGTGGTCATGAAGACAATCCTGGCCTCCGTGGAGGCCACACCATCCAGCGCGTTGAGGAGGCCACTGAAGGTCAGGCGCCCCATGCCTTGGTACACAGCTGGGTCTGGGGACAGAGGTGTCCGAGATCATATCCATCAGCCACTCACCCCACGCAGCCCTGTGGGCCACCTCCCTACTGCCTGAGGCTTAAGCCAAGCTCTCCACTCTCTCCTTCCCCTGAGGCTGACCCTCTGCCTCTCCCTGGCTGGAACCATTCACCTCCCCTGCCTGCCCGTACCCTGGGAACCCAAAAAAGAGAATGAGGGGGAAAGCCATCCCCTCCCTCGTGCTGAAAATAGCTGGGCAGGAGAAGTGTCTTTGCCTGAGGATAAAGGACCCAAATCTCCCTCTATATGGCCTAGCCAAAACTGGGGAAGGTCCAGCTTGCCCCGAGGCCCCAGAGAGCTGCCCACTCCTGGTCTCTGCTGGTGCGGCAGGGCAGCCGAGAGTCCAAACCTCCCTCCCGCCACTGGCCCGGGAACGGGAGCACCACTCACTCTCAGCAGCGAGGTCCCGGCTGACGAAGGCAGCATCCACGTCCTCCAGCAGGATGATGCTCTGCTGTGGTGCCACACTCAGGAGGTGATTGAGCCGGTCATCGGAGAGGCTGCGGTCGCTGAGGCTCAGCAGGCAGATACTGTACTGCAGCTCCCCAGCCAGGGCTGTGCTGGGAAGGACAAAAACCACAGGGGTGAATTACAGTGAGAAAGCCCGGAGCAAAGAAAGAACCTGATCTCCCCGCCCAGCAGCAGGGGAGAGGGCAGAGACACCTTCCCACAGTGGGGATCAGATAAGGGGGGCAGGTGGGAGCCCCTGCTCAGCCCACTGGTGCCATGAAGCACTGTGCAAAGCAAGGGTGCGAAGGGCTCATCACCCTGACCTGTCATGGTGCCAGCAACGTGAATGCTGACACCAGGCACCACGCAGGAGGCACAGCCCACTCCTGCATTTCAAACCCAAACTCATCCACACCCTCTCACCAGAGACTGCTGTGCCCCAGAGCAGGCAGCTGGCAGGAAAACTGCTGTTAGCCAGCTGACAATACTCACATGAAGCTGCTTTTCCCACAGCCGGGAGGACCATACAGCAGGTAGCCTCTTCGGTAGGGGATCCCTAGGAAGACAATGTCCTTTTAGGAACCAGCTAGGTTGCTCTGAGCTCTCTCCCCCAGAGGTGTGAGGCTACACCAGAGGAAGGCAAGCAGCAGGACAAAGTTTCTCTGCAGCTGTCTCCAGAGAGGACCACGAGCATCCTGCCCCACCCCACAGCAGCGTCGCAGGAGCAATGAACTCCGTGGCTTATCATGGTTTCCAGGATTGGATTGAACCGAAGGGAGTTTGTCCCTTTGCAGACCCAGGCCTGACCTCAGCACCTGGGCTCGCTTGTTTGTGGGATGTGCCCAAGGTGGAGCCCCACAGCCATGGCTGCAGGGGTGTAAGGGGCTGCGCTGGGAACGGTACAGAGGACACACACTGGAGCCTTGCCTCTCTCGCTGTACCACTTGGGGTTGTCGATGAACTCCTTGATGTCCTGGACCAGCCTCTCCGACACACCTTCCTCCAGCACCACCGAGCTGAGAGGCCGGCGGCGGCGGGGGAAGCCAAACTGCCGCCACTCTGCTCCCATGGCCGTGTACATGATCGTCCTCCCCTCCTGCTGCTGCAGCGCCAGCTCCCGGGCTGCAGAGAGAGGCAGAGGGGACAGCTGGCAGGGAAAAGGATCTCCCGTGAAGCCCTGGGCGTCTCCAAGGAGGAGGCTGTTCCCAGCAGGGCCCCACACAGCTCTGCTACAGACCTTCCCGGAGGATATTGAAGAAGATCTCCCGGTTGGTGCCCAGCGCAGTGAAGGTGACGGACTCCCAGGGGGTCCCTGTGTGCAGGTCGATCATCTGCTTCTCCCGGTTGCGCTCGACGCGAATCCACTTCCTGCGATACCTGGGGCAGAAAGACGGGGTTGGGGTACAGTGGTCCAGCACCACTCAGTTGAGCCCAAGGAGAACACTCATCTCGGGTAAAGAAATCACTTCACACCTGTGAATACAGACTCCTCTCACTACTCTCAATTTTCTGCCCTAATCCAGACCCAAGGAGGAGGCAGGATCCTCTCTGGTGCCTCCACGGGCCCCCCAGGTTGGAGTTTCCTTGCTAAAACGAGGGTCAGTCCCCAGACTGCTTTCCCCTGCCCTCCCTTACCAGATGAAATGGTTCCCAGGGCTGGGGACAAAGTCGAACTTGGTGCTGATGCGCCCGCTTTCATGCTGCAGGTATGACGTCTCGACGCTGAGGTGCTGCGTGTGCTTGCAATGGTGGGAGATCCAGTTCAGCAGCCAGTGGTAGCTCTTATCCTTGTTGGGCACCTCCAAGGTGATCATATAATGGCGCCTGAAAGCCACCAGCCCGAACTGGGCCCCTTTCCGGGCTAATGCCAGGGCTGTGCCCACCCCAACGAGGCCGAACCCAGCCCCGAAGTACGGGTTGTCCTTCAGTGCTAAGACAAAGTCAGAAAAGGGCATTGTGGGAGGTTAAGCAGCTCCTTTCCACAGCATTGTCTCTGCGCTCTGGAAACAAACCTGTGTGGAAAGAGGAGGACTGAATGGCAGCGGGGGACACAATGGATCGCCCGCAGTTCCTTGGCCTTTATTGTGGCCAGTTCTCAAGGTGAAAGGCTGCCTGGCACATTCGGATCTCCCACATCTGTGCTCATCTTATTACCAGGGGTTCAGACAGCCACTGGCCACAGGACCCTCCTCCCTCTCTGCAAGCACTGGGTGAGACAGGCAGGAGGGGGCCAGGAGCCAGAGGCTCTCAAGCAAGCACAGGAGCATCTGTTGCTTCTTCAGCCATGACAACAAGCCCAGAGTTTTACAGAGTTTTATTCTTAAAACAGTTAGAAATCATGAGCACTGCTATTATTTAAGGTTTATTGTTTGAAACAGCTGAAGTGCATCCCCAGGCTGAGCCGAGAGCCGGTTCTTTGCTGCTGGCAACGGGCAGACAGCTGTAGTGGAAGCAGCATCTCCATGTTTGGATAAAGGGCACCAGCCACATGCTTAGGGGGCTTGAAGTTTCTCCAGCTCCCTCAGCAGGGGCCTGTCAGATATAGGGGATGAGGGGGAGCCTCCCCTGACAGACAGACAGACAGACAGACTCAGCTCCCTCAAGCAGGATCCCACCTCCCCCGGAACAGGGTCTGACCCCGCAGCAAGGCTTCTTCCCAGGGCAGGGCACCCCCTGCCCCAGGAAGGCCTCGGGCCCACGGCAGGGTCCCTGCCCCGCAGTGGGGCCCTCCCCCCTCGCAGTCCGAACCTCAGCCCAGCGGCGGAGCCCGCCTTCCCCTGCAGGAGACCGAGCCCCACACTGGCCTTCCCCACAGCAGGGGCCCAGCCCCCGTCCTCTCCACGGCGGGGCGTCCGCTCCCCTCGCTCCCACGGCGAGGCCCCCGCCGGTACCGGGCTCGGGCTCGGCCCCACCGCCCCTCACCTCCGCGCAGCGCCGCTCTGGCCCGCGCCGCGCCGCTCTCTATGGCCCCGACCCTCACTTCCGCCCGGCGCCGCTTCCGCCTGGCTGCCGGCTCGCACCATAGAGCGGGGCCGGGGCGGGCAGCGGGGTCGAGCAGAGCGGCCGCGGGAGCTGCACAAAGGGTGACGCTCCCTCCCACCCGGCGCGCACCACCGAGATGCGCTGGGGCTGGAGGTGGGGGGGCAGCGGGGACGGCGGTGCGGTGCGGTGCGGTGCGGTGCGGTGCGGTGCGGTGCGGTGCGGTGCGGTGCGGTGCGACCGGTGCGAGGGGGCCGGTGCGAGGGGGCCGGGACGGCCCCGGCCGTGCGGGGACTCGCGATAGGCACCTCCTCGCCGGGGGCTGGGCCCGGGTCTGGGGGTTAGGCCCGGGCTTGGGCCGACCTGGGCCCGGGGAGCAGGCCCTGGCTGTTGGGCTCAGGGAGAGGCCCCCGGGTGTCTTTAGGAATGGTACCGGGGTCCCTGTGCCCCCATCTCCCCCATGGCAGTGGGTTTTGCCAGCAGCCCGCTTGGGGCACAGGAGAAGGGATTGAGATACCCCGGTTCATACCCCTGCCTGGGAACTGGCACCRCAGGCTGATCCCCAAAATCCTGTAGGACCCCTGGGCTTCTGGGTTCTCCCTTGTTTAAAGTGCTTTCTTATGTTTCAGAGCAAGAGGCTCTCCTGCCCGGCACCAAGCCAGTGCCCGGCGGCATGAGTGCGGAAGTGGCCATGTCTGAGGGTGCCTGCAGGGAGATGGAGGCCCTGTGCTCGGAGCTGCTCCTGCCCACGCCAGGAGAGGCAGGAGCCATGGGAAGCCCTGGTGTGGCCAGCACTGGCCTGGCTGGGACGCCCCCACTGACTGCCAGCCAGGACTTGCTGCTGGCAGACGCGTCAATGCCTGGGGAAGGGGCTCACGCTGAAGGAAGCAATGTAGAAATATTCATCGAGGCTGTGGCTGGCAACGTGACACTGAGCAATGCAGCCAATGCCACAGGTACAGGGCGCGGGGAGGGCAGCATAGGCCCCTTGGCACTCAGTGGAGGGAGAGAGGTCCAGCTGGGGGTCCTGTCCCCTCCAGATGGCATCCTGGGGACACCACGGTGCCCTCGTGTCTCTGACCCTGTGTGCATCATGAGTCTGGTGCTGCTGTTCAGTGCAGACCTGGCACAAGCTGGGTGTGCGGATGGGGAGGGGTGGCTGTGGGAGCCTCGGGCCGGGTGAGGGGGTCGCTCCGGGCTGTCGGTAGGGACCAGGCAGAGATCTCTACCCCGGGCTGCCTCCCCCAGCACGCTTCTCACCTGGGTCCAGTGTGGGGGCATCCTGCTAGAAACGGGGCCAAGCTGGCCTCACATCTCTGCATGCCTCAAAGGTGCTAAGGGACAGACCTGGTCATCATGGTCACCTGGGTGGTGGTGTCCCCTCTCTTATGGGAGGTGTCCTGGGGTACCCCGGGCAGGGGGAGGGCTGCGGTTCTCCAAACTGTAATTTGTGGCAACAGGGGTTTATCCTCCTTGTCCAGAGCTGGAACTGAACTGCCAGTCCCAAGCTCTGGGCCTGGCAAAAGCCCTTTCTAATGCTCGCCCCTTGCTCTCTGCAGAGGTGCTGGTCAAAGTGGTGGAGCTGTATTTCTGCGAGAGGTGCGGCCAGAGCTTCCCAGGGGCCTCCTTGCTGTCCCAGCACCAGTGCCTGCTGCTGGCCTCCCCAGGGCACCTGGAGCTCTCTGGGGCACTGTCAGCTTCCRCCAGCGAGGGCCAGAGCAAGCCAGAGGGCTCAGAGCCACCTAGAGCAGGTGCGCAGGAGGGCTCCGCTCCTGAGCGCCTGCTGTGCCCCGTCTGCCAGGATGCATTCGCGCAGCCAGGCGAACTCAAGGAGCACTTCAAGACCCACCGTGCCCCGCCGGGAGCCCTGCCCTGCCCCGAGAAGGACTGCCGCTTCGCCACAGAGGACCGCAAGCAACTGCRTGGCCACCTGCGCCGCCTGCATGGGGCCTCCCCCGTGTCCTGTGCCTACCGTGCCTGCCCCCTGCTCTTCCCCAGCCGCCTGGCCATGGAGCAGCACCACCGCACCCACTTCCCCTTCCACTGCGGCCACTGCAACTTCGTCACAGCCAATGCCAAGGTCTTCTGGCAGCACAGGAAGGGCCACGCCATGGAGCCCGTCACCAAGACACCTGCAACAGGCGGCTCCCCCGGCTCGGCCCCCCACAGCCTCGAGCAGCACTGTGTCCTGCCATTGGGTACGGCTGGGTGGGGGGCGTCGGGGCCTGTGGGTGCTGCAGAGGCTGGCTGTATCCATGCGTCCCAGTTATAACTGGGAGGAGTTGGGGTTGAGGCTGTGCTGCCGGAGGGCTGGGAAGCCCTGTGGTCCAGTGGCTCTCTGCAGCTTTCCTTCCTCCCTGTGGCACGGTTTGTGCCCCCACCTCAGCCAGGAGGTTTTTTTGCATGTGTGTGGGTGATGGGGGATGGCTCCCTCTCACCTGGAGCATGATGGTCTCTGTCTTTCTCCACTGAAGCAGCAGCAGAAGGGCAGGAGGAGGCAGGGAATTGCCACCCTGGCTGGGAAGCCACTGCAGCAGAAGCCAGGCCAGCAAAGCCCGCAGGCACTGGGGAGAGCTCTTCGGAGGGGCGGAAAGCATCAGCTGGAGAAGAGGAGTTGGACAGTGGCGGGGACGAGTCACCGGAGGATGGCGAGAGCCCCTGCGAAGGAGAGGCCAAAGAGGACGGGAAGGTGGCTCCCAAGAAAGCCAGAGTGCCGCGGGCACAGCACTTCAAAGGTAGGATGCAGGGCACCGTGGGGCCGTACCGGGAGCTGCTCGGCCTTTGTATCATGAACAACCAGCACGGCCTCGAGACTGGCGGGGAAACGTGGGCCGAGCTGGTGGCACGTGGGCGTCCTGTGCCATCCAGCAGCCTCATGTCTCCAGCATGTCCCAGTGCACTGTTCCCGCCTCCCCTGCCCTCTGCCCAAGTAAACGTGTCCCTCTTCTCATGTTGCGCATCCTCAGCTGCTGCCAGGCTCAGGCAAAAGCAGGCAAAAGTCTGCCTGGCTTTGGGGAGCAAGAACACGTGGGCAGGCCTGATTCAGGCTACACTGGATCATCTTTACCAGCGTTGAGCTGGAAAGAGCCCATGCTGGTGGCTTGGGGTGGGGACAGTCCCTCCAAGTAAATGGCTGCTGTGTGATCACATATGTGATAAGCCCTCACCCTGACACAGCTGGATCAGGGAGAGAACATCTGCCTGTGCCCTTCTTCTCTGTCTCTTCCCTGTTGACGGCTCCCCCTCCTCCGCTCTCACAGGGGACGTCGCAGAGGGCTCTGAGTACCTCTACAAAACCCACATGTGCCCCGAATGCAAGCGATGCTTCAAGAAGCGGACGCACCTGGTGGAGCACCTCCACTTGCACTTCCCYGACCCCAGCCTGCAGTGCCCCAACTGCCACAAGTACTTCACCAGCAAAAGCAAGCTGAAAATCCACATGATGCGGGAGACGGGTGAGAAGGCCCACCGCTGCCCGCTCTGCCACTACAGCTCAGTGGAGAAGAATGCCCTCAACCGCCACATGGCCAGCATGCACGAGGACATCTCCAACTTCTACTCTGATGTTTACTCCTGTCCCGTCTGCGAGGAGAAGTTTCAGCTCAGCCAGGCCCTCAAAGAGCACTTGAAGACTCACAAAGCTGAGCCCAAGAGGCTGAGCTGCTTCCAGGGGGGCTGCAACTACTGTGCAGAGGACCGGAAGGAGTTCATCCGTCACCTCAAGGATGCTCATGGTATCAAGGCAGTGGAGTGCAAGTACCATGCGTGCTCGCTGCTCTTTGGCACGGCCGAGGCCATGGAGGCTCACCGAAAAACGCACTACGCCTTCCACTGCCAGCAGTGCGACTTCATCTGCTCCAATAAGCACGTTTTCCGCAAGCACAAGAAGCAGGGGCACCCGGGCAGYGAGCAGCTCCAGTGCAGCTTCTGCCCCTACGCCACTTTCAACCCCGTGGAGTTTCACGACCACGTGGGCAAGATGCACGCCAACGAGAAGATCCATAAGTGCACCGAGTGCGCCTTTGCCACCGCACACAAGAGGGTGCTCATCCGGCACATGCTGCTGCACACCGGTGGGTGTCTGCTGTGGGGGTCCTGAGAGCCGAGCTGGGATGGGGGGGTGGGGGCTTCTGGGTCCCATCACTGGCTCTGCCACCTTAGCATCGCTTGGCTGAAGTCATGACGTGCCCTCATCCCTGCTGTTACCCCCAGCTCCTGCTGAGCTGGTTTCCCCATGGGGGAAGGCAGGCCGTGCTGCCTTATCTGGCTGTCATGCTGAGGGCGTTCCTGTGTTGCCTGCAGGAGAGAAACCTCACAAGTGTGAGCTCTGCGACTTCACGTGCCGGGATGTGAGCTACCTGTCCAAACACATGCTGACCCACTCCAACGACAAGAACTTCATGTGCACCGAGTGTGGGTACATCACCAAGTGGAAGCACTACCTGAACGTCCACATGCGCAAGCACACGGGAGATCTCCGGTACGACTCCYGCCCCACTGACCTGGCAGCATAGTCAGGGCTCCCAAATCCTGCTTTGGGGGTCTGCTGCTCTGGGCTGCATTGTGTGCCAGACTCTCTCATGCCTAGGGGATGGCTATAGCCTGCTCTATCTGGCACATAAGAAATGTGGTCTTCGAGCTTGCAGGTTGTAGCCAGCATGGTGCTGTGGAGGCAAAGCTATCTTTGGTGTCTCCGTGCCACCAAGGAGGTGTATTACCTCATCAGTGCAGCTCTGACCTTGGGTTCATGGGCTCTACTGATGTTCGTGGGCCAAGGTCAGCTTGTGCAGGACACTGCCAAAATGTGTTTCTGCCTGTGTATTATCACCTCCTGCAGGTCTAGTCTGCCTCCAGGGATGCTGAAGGTGCTGCTGGTGTGACACGTGTGTGGGGGTGATGCGGTCACTGAATGGGATACCCAGGGAATCTACCTCCCGTCCCCAGACGGGGGGTGTAAAACACCAGCAGTGCCCAGGGCTGCAGCAGGGAGGAATTGCTTGTGGTAAGAGCTGCCCAGATGGCAAAGGTCAGATCCAGCAAACTGAAGAGTACCCCTTTGCCGCGTGTCCAGGAGTGGGAAGCAAAGCTCAGTGTGTCTGACAGGGCTCAGCCTGCCCTGGTTCCTCGCGCTTCCTGACCGATTCCTCTTTCCCCACAGGTACCAGTGCAACCAGTGCTCATACCGGTGCCACCGTGCTGACCAGCTGAGCAGCCACAAGCTGCGGCACCAGGGCAAAAGTCTGATCTGTGAGGTGTGCGGCTTCGCTTGCAAGCGCAAGTACGAGCTGCAGAAGCACATGCAAGCGAAGCACTCGCAGAACTACCAAGTGCCCATCTTCCAGTGCCAGTACTGCACCTACCAGACCAAGTACAAGCAGGCACTGCTGAACCACGAGAACTGCAAGCACACCAAGCAGAAGGAGTTTCGCTGTGCCCTCTGCTCCTACTGCACCTTCAGCAACACCAGCCTCTTCTTCCACAAGCGCAAGATTCACGGCTACGTCCCTGGTGACAAGGACTGGCTGGAAAACTACGCCAGCAAGGAGCTGGAGATCAGCTCATCCGAGACGCTTTTTGGCTACGAGCTCGGTGCAGCCCTGCGTGTGGATGCCAGCTCCCCCCTCGCTGGCAAGGAGCAGTGGGCAAAGGTGAAGCCGTCCCAGCTGGAGTCTCAGGGGGAAGAGGGCTACCAGCAAGCGTTTGAGGTGCCCCTCCTTGGACAGGGTGCCACTGTGCCGGAGAGCGGCGGCGAGGCGGAGGGAGGTGTGGGCGACAGGGAGCAGAGCCGTCCCACTGCTGGCGATGCCCTGGGAGATGACTGCATGCAAGGAGATGCTGCCACGGGCTCAACTGAGCTCGCTGCTTCTGGGGATGTGGGGGAGAGCTGCACGTTGCACTTGGAGGCGCTGAACGTCTCGTCTGACCCCCTCCTGGAGCATTTGACTGGAGAAGCCTGCATGGCACAGCCGGAGAGTGTGGAAATGCTGTCCTGCAAGGAGCCTCCCACAGCCTATGAGATGCTGGGCTCCCGGGATGACCTTGGCTTGGAGGACAATGACAATACGCTTGAAGACATCCCGGACTTTGAGGAAGAGGAGGCAGATGTACAGGAAGACATGGCGGTGAGGCTGGAGGACAGGGTAGCAGCAGGAGATGGCCAGGGAAAAGACTCCCTAAGGCAGGCCGTGGGCCACCTCGAGGGGTCGTGCCTGGACCACCACAAGCTGGTGGCAGACACCAAGGTGAGAGAGACCAGCCAAGCTGAGCTGCCGGAGGCCTGGCTCAGTGTGCTGAAGACAGCTGAGCAGAGCCASCCACCTGTCCCAGATGACACAGCCGCCTCCGATGACGATGCCAGAGGCGGCTCGGAGTCAGTGCTGAAGGCGCTGCGGAAGCAGGACAAGGAGCAGGCGGAGACGCTGGTGCTGGAGGGCAGGGTGCAGATGCTGGTGGTGCAGTCAGAGAGCCAGATCTTTAAGTGCGAGAAATGCTCGTACATCACGCGGAAGCAGAAGTCCATGTCCCTGCACTCCAAAGCCAGCTGCCAGAGCCGCCGGGCCCCACTTGTGTGCCACGAGTGCGGCGCCAGCTTTAAGCAGCAAAGGGGGCTCAACACCCATCTCCTCAAGAAGTGCCCGGTCCTCCTGAAGAAGAACAAGATCCTCAAACCAGCTGGTCAGGAGCCACCTGGGTTGTGCCAACCTGCTGACCAGCCTGGTGATAACAGTATGGAAATGGCGGGGAGTGAGAGGGGAGGCTCGGAGGAGTCTGGGCATGCTGAGAGCCCCTGGGAAGCTGAACTGCTGCCTGACAAAACACAGGCAGCGGGCAGTCCTTTGGCTGGGGGTCAGGCCTCGGGCTGTCCTGCCCCTGAGAAATCCCTGCTGGGTGACAGCACAGAGGTGGCGGAAGAGCCTCCCCAGCAAGGGGATGGGGCTGAGCCAGGTGGAGCTGCTTGTCACCCCCAGCCTGGGAAACCCGCGGAGAAATACCGGCTGGAGGGAGGGAAGCTGCACTGCAATGCCTGCTCCTTCGTGTGCTCCCGTGTCTCCACCATCACCTCCCACGTGGAGGACGGGTGCCGGAGCCTGGAGCAGTTCTGGTGCTCCCTGTGCCCCGAGGCCTTCCGCTCCCGGCGGGCCCTCAAGAGTCACTGTGCTGAGAAGCACATCGTGCACCCTGAGGAGGATGGACCCCAAAGCACTGAGCTCCCCAAAGGGGATCCGGCCAGCATTGAGACGGGCCAGCCTGGTGAGCCSCCCCTGGATGCAGCCCCCCCAAAATCCACCCTGCCCAAGAGAAGGCGTTTCTCCTGCCCCACCTGCCCCTTCACCTGCCACCAGGAACGGGCCATGAAGACACACAAGAAGAGGGGCTGCGTGGCGCTGGGTGAGTTTCGCTGTGCCTCCTGCCCCTTTACCTCCAAGGTGGCCAAAGCCCTGCGGCTGCACCGCAGGCTGCACCGCAAGCACTACAGCAAGCGGCCGCAGCTGCAGTGCCGCCAGTGCGAGTTCACCTGCAAGCAGGCCCGCTGCCTGCGGCAGCACATCCGCATCAAGCACGAGGGGGTGAAGCCGCACAAGTGCTGCTACTGCGAGTTCAGCACCACGCGGCGCTACCGCCTGGAGGCCCACCAGTCCCTGCACACTGGCGTGGGGCGCATCGCCTGCAGCATCTGCAGCCAGACCTTCGGCACCAACTCCAAGCTGCGCATCCACCGCCTGCGGGTGCACGAGAAGACGCCCACCCACTTCTGCCCGCTCTGCGACTACAGCAGCTACCTGCAGAACGACATCACCCGCCACGTCAACAGCTGCCACCGCGGCGAGCTCAATTTTGGCTGTTCCCGCTGCGAGGCTCGCTTCAGCTCGGAAACGGCCCTCAAGCAGCACATCCTGCGGCGGCATGAGGAGAAGGTGTCCTATGGCTGCCCGCGCTGCGGCTTCGTGTGCCACAGCGAGGCCACACTCAAGTGCCACGTGCAGAAGCAGCACCCGCACCTGGAGTGCAGCACCTGCAAGGAGACCTTCCCCACCCGGGAAGCACTGGAGGAGCACAAGACGCAGCATTTCAGCCACCGCTGTGAGCTGTGCAGCTTTGCAGCCAAGGAGCGGCAGCAGCTGGTGTGGCATTACGTGGAGAGCCACGAGCCAGCCACCCCCCAGGACAAACCCCTGCGGTGCCCCTTCTGCGACTTCGCCTGCCGCCACCAGCTCGTCTTCGACCAGCATATGAAGGGCCATGGGGGCACCCGCGTGTACAAGTGCTCGGACTGCGAGTACACCACCAAGAACAGGCAGAAGATCACATGGCACATCCGCATCCACACCGGCGAGAAGCCCTACAAGTGCCACCTCTGTAAATATGCCTGTGCCGACCCCTCGCGTCTCAAGGTGAGAGCCCAGCTTGGGGATGGGGGATATATCCTACTGCATCTACGTGGGTTGGGGGGGGAATCCAATGGGGATTTGGGGAAGAAGAAGAAACTCCCAAGGGGAAGTTTTGTCCTCTCTCTCCTCTTCCCTGTGGCTCCTACAGGAATAGGAGGCGAGCAGGTAAAGCTCACATGGGTACAATATGTTTCTGTCCTAAACCTTGCTCCCTGCTGTTGCAGATTAAGGGGAAGAGGGATTTGTAGCAAAGCAAGAAGGTGGGCAGCTGTCCAGGTTCACTCCTCTTCCCGCTGACATCTCTAGCATCCTCTGGGTGCAGCCAGCACTGTGGCACCAGTTAGACATGGTGCAGGGAAAGCTCAGCTTCTCTGCAAACAGAGCCAGACCCTGCCCTCATTTCTGTAGGTGATTAGCATCCTCGTGCATGGTAAAGGGCCTTTCCTAGAACAGGAGGGCCAGGCATGGGGTAATGGAGGGGAAAATGGTCTGGTTTTGCTAAAAGAAATATTGACTTTTTTAATGGCCAGCCTGAGCTGGAGCCCTCTGGGGCCGCCTGGGTGAGGCTGTGCAACGTGCTCAGCTCAGGGCTAGCTCTGTTGGGCTGGGTTTTAACCTGGGCTTTGCCCTAAATGCCTAAGTGGGGAGAAAAGCCTGTGCCCCTCCACAGGCTGGGACAAAGCAAGCTCAGCAGTATGGGGGTCTCATCCTGACCCCGCTGTGGATCCCTCCTGCCCATAGTCTGCCAGGCAAGCAGACAGCCCTCCTTGCCCCACGCAGTTTGAGATGTCAGAGCAGTCTTTGAGGCCCTTACTGGCACCCCAGAGCCCTGAACATTCCCAGGGCAGGTGGCATGGCCTCATCCTGACCCTGCCCTCTTGCCCTGTGCCCAGTACCACATGCGGATCCACAAGGAGGAGCGGAAATACCTCTGCCCTGACTGCGGCTACAAGTGCAAGTGGGTGAACCAGCTCAAGTACCACATGACGAAGCACACGGGTGAGCGCTGCCCACTGGGGAGGGCTTTGGGGCTGCACGGACCCCAGCTCCGTGCTTCCTTTGCTACGAGTGGCCCAGCTGGAGGTGGGGGAGGACCCCCAGCAGTTGGGGGGCAGCACATTCTCATGTGCTGGTGGGTTGGGGACAGTGCCCCAGGGTGGGAGGGAAGGTGGGGCGGTACGGACCAGGGGCCAAGGCATGGTGCCTTGGAAATTTGGGGTTTTGAGGTGTCTGCTGGCAGGCTGCACCTTCCCAGTGCCAAGGATGGTGTGTAGGGGGGTCCCTGGGGACTGATGCCATTACGGGGACAGCGAGACCTGTAGGAGGGAGGGCACCATACCCCCATCCCAGCCCCTTCCCCGTCGCTGCAGGCCTGAAGCCATACCGCTGTGACGAGTGCGAGTACCGCACTAACCGGGCGGACGCCCTGCGGGTGCACAAGGAGACGCGGCACCGGGAGGCCCGTTCCTTCATCTGCGAGCAGTGCGGCAAGGCCTTCAAGACCCGCTTTCTCCTCAAAACCCACCTGAAGAAGCACAGTGAGGAGAAGCCCTACGTCTGCAACGCCTGTGGGCGGGCTTTCCGCTGGGCAGCTGGCCTGCGCCACCATTACCTGACCCACACCAACGAGCACCCCTTCTTCTGCCGCTACTGCCCCTACAAGGCCAAGCAGAAGTTCCAGGTCATCAAACACATCCAGCGGCATCACCCTGAGCGTGGGGCCAGTGACCCCAGCCAGGGGGTGGGCAAGGACCCCAGCACACCCACTGTCCACCTCCACGCTGTGCAGAGGGAGAGGCAGGCCGAGGGGCCCCCCGGGACAGAGCAGGAAGGAGGGTGCCCCATGGAGAAGCATGGTACTTTGCAGTGAGGCTGAATCCTGACTGCTTTAAGGCCCCAGTGGCGCAGGCCTGCTGCAGAGATGTATGTGTGTGTATAGGCATATATGTATATGGGATGTAAAATAGGCAGCTGTATAAAAGGAATCTCTCAGCTCCTTTTAACCCTTTTTCTTTGGGCCGTTTGGAGCTCTGTGCGAGCCATGGGGCAGGTGCCTGCAGGGAGGGAGTGCAAGCAGAAGCCCAGCTCCCTGTCTCTGTCCCCAGCACCACTGCACCCAGACCCGAGCCTGCCCGTCACCGAACAATTTATTAAGTAAGTTGCTTACAGAGAAAGGACACAGCAAGGGTTAGTAACGGCCACTGGCCAGGAGCGGCTCTGGAGGCTGTAGGAGCCGGGGGCTGTGATGGGGCTCTGCAGGGTCCGGGGCAGTGAGGACCAACTCCTCTCCCAGCTCTGCCCAGCCCTGGGGTTTGCTCAGCTCCAGCCTTGCTCCCCTGGCCGGGGGGGACCAGCCCCTGCAGCAGAGCTGGTGCGCCATATCTCCTCCTCCTCGCAGCCAAGCCGTGCCTGTGGGCCAGGGCAGGCTGCAGCTGGGGAGCGCAGGGGGCTGCACCAGTGCAGACCCCACGCTCATGCGTGGGAGGCAGCGTCCCAAACCTGGGAAGGGGAGGTCAGTGCCTTTTCCCAGGCCCTGGAGGCCACTGCAAACAGGGGCACAGCAGCGACGACGACACAGGGATGATGCAAACAGCTCAACAAGAGGGCGATGCGGCTGGCTCTGCAGCCCTAGCAGCTCGGGACGGGCTCTATGGCTTCCATCCAGGTCCTGCTTGCCCCACGGGCTCAGTCCTGCTCAGGGCCAGGCGGCTCAGTGATGCGGATGTGGACGAAGAGCGAAGAGGGTGGGATGGTGGTGCCATCCTTGGAGAGGAGATGGATGTGGCGGTAGCCTGCCGGGGGGGGACAGCAAGGCTCTGGCTGACAGCTGCCCCCCCACCCTGCTCTCTAGCACCCAGCTGAGCCCAGACACCCCTGTAGGGCTGCCCTGGCCCACCACCACCACTGGGCAGCAGCCGCTCACCAGGTTTGATGTTGGCAAAGGCTAAGGTGAACTGGCCCACGAAGTCGTTCCTGGAGGTCTTGTCGTAATCCTCCACCACGAAGCGGACGAGGGCCAGCTCAGGCACGTGGAGCTGGAACTGGAGTGTCTCATCCCAGCGGGGGTTAAACCCTGGGAAGGGAGAGCGGGTGCTGGGAGCGTGAGGGAGGGCAGGGACGGCCCCCTGGGTGCAGTGGGGTCCCTGGTACCACCGTGGGGCTCACCGTTGTTCTCGATGTACTTGGTCTCCTGGCGCGCTTGGTCCACGGGGACCCCATGGATCTCCACGCGCACCAGTGGGTCGATGACGGTTCCAACCTTGCTGTTGGCCACTTTGGGCAGCTGCTGCCCGCTGATCACCTGTGGGAAGGGACAGTGACCTCATGAGCTGGGGAGCAGCCAAACCAATCTGCTGGAGGCTCTGGCATGCTGCCTGGCAGTGTCCCCACCCGGCTGGGACCAACAGAGCCCCAGGACACTGTCACGGCTCCCCGGGGTCTCTCCTTGGCCCCATACCTGGATCGTCAGGGTGATGGGGCCAGGGCCCTCCCGGCTGCCAGGGTCACTGGGGTTGAAGAGAGTCTCCTCGTCCCTCATGAAGGGTGGTTTGAGCACGTAGCCGCAGCGGCCATTCTGGCTGAAGAGCCCATCACACAGGTCCATCTCTGTGCCGGCTGTCTGGAAGTTCAGGGCCACTGGGGAAAGGCAGTAGGGAAAGGGTTTAGGGCAGCTTGGAGATGTGCCCTGCTTGGAAGTGAAAACCAGCCTGTCCCCATGGCCAGAGAGATGCAGGGCCACACACTGGTACCCCCGGGCTTCCCAGTGCAGGGCAAGAGCCTGCAGTCAGACCTGGCGCCAGCCAGGGTTGTAGCTGGCAACAACATAGGTGTTGATGGTGCCATTTGGGACGGGACCTGGGGCATCTCCCCAGCCCGCAGCCCTGATGCCCCCCAGCCGTACCGATCTGGCACCCCACGTTCCACATCTCCTGGGGGCTGTAGTTAGAGGAGTCAGTCCGCATCCCGCTGGGGTAGATGCGTGTCAGCTGCCAGGCGTTGTGGCGGACAAACTCATTCCCTAGGGATGGAGCATGAGGGCCACTTGTGGGGTCATTCCCTGGCCAGCAGAGCCACCCACACCATGTGCTGTTCACTCATCCACCCACCCATCCTTTCATCCACCCATCCACCCACCAGCTCACCCACTCATCTACCCATCCATCCATCCATCAATCCATCCATCCATCCTCCAATCTATTCACCCACCCACCCACCAATTCTCATCCCTCTCCCCTTCCAGGAACCCAGGTGTCCTGCCTCACTTTCTAAGTCAATAACCCCCCCTCACCCCCCAAGAGCCAAAACCCAGGGTACAGCTCTGCTGGACCCTCTTTCTCCTGGACAGGGAGGGAACCCCGGTGTCTGGAGGCTGTAGCCCTGTGCCTGAGGAAGCCGCCTGCCCCCTCCACCCTGGCCTGCTCCCTGCATGCCACTGCCCCCTCCACCTCACCTGCGTCCCGGATGAGCTTCCTGGCCTTGGCCTCGGCAAGGGATGAGATCTCGGAGGGCCGGGAATGGCTGCGGGCTTCCTGGAAGCCCCGGAAGGACACGCTCTTGCAGTAGACGACGCAGTCGGACAACGCCTGCGCCAGGCTCTCCTTGTCTTTCTGCAAGGCAAAGCCATGTTAGGTCCCCCCAGTGGGTGCACTGTCCCCCAGCACTCACCCAGGATGGGGGCTGTAGAGCCCGGGGCAGCTGAGAACAGCCGGGGGATGCTGGGGGTGGCAGCATCCCCACCACAGGCAGCCTTCCTGCCAGGAACGGAGCAGGCAGGGGACCCCCAGCACGGTGCCACCACAGGAACGCTGTGCAAAGAGGAGGCTGGCATGGCCAGGGGCAGAAAGGGCTGTTCCCCTCCCTGGTGACGTCCCTGCAGTCTCTGCCTCTCCCCTCGGCACTGGGATGTCACCATGACCCATAGCTGTGTCCAGGGGCTCAGCACTCCCAGCTGGTCCCCAGCCTTCACCYACCTTCACCCTCCGCCTCTCCTCCGCCGCCTCTGCCCCGTTGTCATCATCAGACACATCAGGTGCCTCATCCCCTGGCTCATCCAGYGTGTCCTCCAGCCGCCCGATCTTCTTCCCCTTCAGCAGGATCTTGTGCTTCAGCTCCTGCGGGATTGTGGATGGAGAGGTAGGCACCCTGGGGTGCCCATCTCCTCCATGGGACCTGCTGTCCCCTGGGACCCTGCACTGCTGGGGGCCAGCACCAGCAGCTCCCTGCAGCACCGAGGAGGGGATAGGGTAGGAGGGCTCTACCCTGCTGTCCCTCTGGCTCTGCAGGGCACAGGGAGACAACCTTGGGGACAGCTTTGGGACCCCTGTGAATGTGAGGGGACAGTGCCCCCAGGGGGCCCAAGTGCTCCAGCAGAGCAGGACGATGCTGGGACAGGGGTGGCCTTTCCTCTGGACAGCAGAGCCACCTCCTCACCCCACTCCCAGGCAGGACAGTGATGCCCAGCACAGCCACGCTCTGTCCCTACCTCCGGGGATGGGAGCTGGGTGGGGACACGCCCATCGGTGGTGGTGGTGAGGAGCTGTTCCCCCAGGATGGCCTTGAGCTGCTGGGCCAGGACCTCCTGCTGCTCCATGCTGCAGTGGTTCTCCAGGGACAGGATCACTGGGTAGTCCGAGGTCTGGGGAGCAACGTGCACAGCTGGAGATCAGCCTCGGTGGCGTTCAGTAGCTCTCACAAGGGCTTTGCCCAGGCGTGATCAGTGCCAGGATGGAGCCCCTTGTGTGTCCTTGTATCCCCCTGAGACCTTCATACCCCTCCAATCCCCCAGCATCCCCCATATCCCATCTCACCCCTGCACCCCCAGCAGACCATGTCTGCATGAGCCCCCGTCCCCTGGCACGGCACGGTGCAGGRCTGTGGGTCAGACGCCCCAGTGCTGTCCCCCGGGAAGGGACACAGACACTCTCCTCGCCCACGGTGGGGTCAGTCCTGCTGCAGCACCAGGCGCGTGATCCCCAGCACCGCTCCCCCTCCAGAGACCCATCACTGCCCCAAATTGCAGCCACRTCCTCCCCACCTGCCGAGGGCCACCCACGACACCCAGCACCCGGGAAAGGGTGCCCTACCTTGAAGGCGTACTTCCCCAGCGTGCTCACCACCTCCCGGAAGGGGATCTTGGAGGTGAAGGTGTGGCCGTGGTACACCATGGGCTCCCCGTTCGGCCCGTCCCAGCAATCCACCTCCAGGCACCGGCAGCCCCGTTTCAGAGCCCTATGGGTGGGTGGTCACCCCTGGGATCCCACACCCGGCCAGGGCAGCAGCCCCCTGCCCTCCCCTCTGGCTGTGGGTGTCACCCCTGCAGGGACCAGGGACAACCGCCAAGGGTGGAGATGCTGCTGCATGCAGGGCAGGAAGAGCTGGGCTCAGCATCCTCAAAATGGACCCCCTTGCTGAGCACCACATGGCACGGCCATAGGGGTACTGGACCAGGAGAGGGCAAAGGAGCTTCTCCTCTTGGTGGGTTTGCCCCATGGAGCTGCCCGGGGCATGGCACTGGGGCAAGAGGGTGCTGGGGGGCAGCCAGGAGGGAGCAGCCCCTTTACCTGATGTAGCCCTCGATGCTGCTCTGGCCCCGGATCTGGTCCTCTATCAGGTAGGTGTTGTGGGAGGAGGAGATGAAGTAGTGGCAGAGCGGCTGGCTCATGTCCTGCCACAGCGTCCGGTGCTGGGGGTTGAAGATGGAGCCCTCCGGGGAGCAGAGGTACATGAGGAACCCGTCGGCACTCAGCACATGGCGAGCCCGGGCTGCAGGCAGAGGGGGAGGCTCAGCAACAGCCAGGGACCCGGAGGGGACAGGATCAGGACAAACGGGGCTGCTGGCGGCTCCTGGCATCCCCAACCTGGTGGGCACGGCTGCTGCCAGAGGCTGGGGCACAGGGAGAGATGCCCCGGGGCAGCAGCTGTGGGAAGGTGGGCAGCGGACCCCAAAGCCAGAGCTTGCACCCCTCGGCTGGTCAACCCTCTACACAAAAATGGTCCAGGAACGGACCAAAAAAGGGGGAACTGCACCCAGATCACACCATGGTGAGCCTTCCCCCTGTGCCCACCCACAGCAGGATGGGGCTGGGGGTGCCCCTGCCATGGGGCTGTGGGTCTCAGCCCCTCCTTCACCCCTGTGCAGAGCACAGCCGATGTCCGGGCTGGCTCTCACCTGTCTCCGACGGTTCGTACTTGTCGATGAGCTCCATGGCCAGCTCCTCTGTGCCCTCATCCTCCAGCTGCTCCTGCCGCAGGAAATCTACCAGCTCCAGCAGCGTCAGCTTCTTCCCATCCTCGGAGAAATGCTGGAAGAGGCTCAGCACCTCCTCACGCTGCGTGAGGGCCTTGTAGAAGAGCACAAACTCCTCCCCTTCCAGAGTCCCCGACTCTGACTTGTCAGCAGCCTGCAAAGGAACTCACTCAGCACCCAGCTGGGGCAAAATGGGGTGTCCTGGCCACCCCATGGGGCTGTGGAGGGATTCGCCCACCCCCAACAGAGGGCACAGAGACTCCACACCAGCGGCAGCGGTAGGCATCGATCGATGTGTGAATGATGGATGGATTGGCAGGTGGAGAGCTGGTTGGGTGGACTGATAGATGGATGGGTCCATGGATGGAGAGATGGACAAACGGGTGGAGGGATGGATGCATGGATGGTTACATGGATGGATGGACAGACAGAAGAAAGTGACTACATCTTTCTGCAGGGGGGTGTTGTGCAGCTTGTTCCAGCACCTCCAGCCTCTCCCCAGCCCCTCCAGGCCCTCAGGTGTGGTGCTTACCTGGAAGAGCCGCAGGGCATGATCCTCATTCATGTCCACATTCATCATCTTGAGGAGATGCTGCACCTCCTTGAAGTTCATGCGCCCATCCTTATTCTTGTCGGCTTTCTGAAACCAGTCACGAATCCACGTGCGAGAAACCAGGGCAGATGTTAAGGGAAAGGACCTTGGCTAAAAGAGATGGAGCTGGGGAGCATCAGAGGGCCTCTTTTCCTTTTTCTGTGGCTCTCCCTGCCCTGATGCAGATGGTGAGACCCAGAAGAGTTAAGCACATGCTGGGGCAAGGCAGGAGATGGGGGAAGGACTGGGTGTGGAGGGCAGAGCGGTGCCCGCAGGAAGGATATTGGTCTATCTTCTCCCTTTGGTCCATGCTGGTGGCCACCTCGATGAGCTGGCGCAGGCCCTGGACCCAGCACTGCGCCTCCTCTGCCGAGCCAGCAATGAGGTCCAGGTTGCCCCGGCGGCCGTAGAAGACAATGGTGAAGCAGCACTCGGGGGGGAACTCCTCGGCCAGGCTCTGCAGCACCTCTGACTGGTGCCCCTCCCGCACCGTCTCCACATCGCTGATGGAGACTGGGGCAAAGGGAGGGGAGGCCTGTCTATGGAGGACAAGGACCACAGGGCAGGGGGCACTGCCCACAGACATCTGTCCTTCCAGCCATCCCTTCTTCCACTCATCCATCCATCCACCCATCCACCCACTGAGCTACTCATCCATCCATCTAACCATTGAGCTATCCATCCATCCATCCATCCATCCATCCATCCATCCATCCATCGAGCTACTCATCCATCCACGCCTCTGTCTGCCTACTCCTCCGCTGGCACGCCAGAGCTTCCACTTGTATCAGTTGCAATTTCTACTCAGCCCTTGTGACCCATGGGTCCTGCTGGGGGCAGGACGCTTCATGGAGAGGTGTGGGTGAGAAGAGCCCACACACAGAGTCTCTCTTGAATGCCCCAGCACCCTTTGCAAGCATGGCTCCAAGACTCTCCACACATTCACACTCCTGTTCATTCTGAACCCTACTGATAGCCCCATGGACAACACACAGCAGCCGGTACTCACAGGCAGACTCAATTTTGCCCGTCCTCTTGGACTGGTACCAGATGGTCATGCAGTCATCCTGCAGCTTGAAGTAACGCTGCTTCTTCCAGCTCTTGGACTTGACTTTGCGCATCAGCGTCCCTTGCTGCATCTGCTCCAGTGTGTCTGTGAGCTGGATGCCTGGGTGCAGCGTGGGCTGCATCAGTGAGGGCGGGGGTATCCGGGCACTGCGCCCTGCTACCTTGCTCCCTCCCGCCCCTGGGACCCCACATGGTCCCTTGATTTGGGATGGAGGAGGGACGGACCCACCCCAAACAAACTCCCTTCGCCACAAGAGGGGCAGAAGGTAATTCCCCATCGACCCTTCCCACCCGCCTCGGCGCTGCCAAGCCCGATCCCAACGGCCGCAGTGGGGTAAGGATGCTCCTGAGTGTGGCAAGGCGAGCTCAACCCACGGGCCAGATTTGCCCTGGTGTAAATCCGGATGGCCCGGTGCCCTGCCCTGCACCTCCCCTCCGCCGGGGCACTCACGGGCGTTGCACAGCAGCGATGCCATGGCTCTGCCTCCTCCGCACTGGCAGCCACTGGGGAGGGAAGAGAGAGGGCAGCTGGGGGGAGTGGGGCCAGACCCCCCCCACTGCGCCCAGGTCCTGCTGGGTGGGCTCCAGCCATGCCCACGCGTGTGCGAGGTACATGTGCCCCTGCCTGTGCGTGAGCGCTCTGTGCCTGTCTCCTGCTGGGTCATTGCTTTCCTTAAGTGTCGAGTTCACCCYGCCGTACTCATGTAATATTAATTTGCGTTACCGGGAAGCCGGAGCTCAAAAGGTGTTGGAGGAAAACAGAAGAACTTGCGAGTGCAGCTGCCCCGCAGCCCGGCGGGTACCGGGGCCCTGGTGCTCCCAGGTCACTGCTCCCGGGGAGAAGCAGCCCTGGGAGCTGGGAAAAACTGCACTGGGGGTCCCCAGGAGAGCCAAGAACAAGCCCCCACCACCTGGGAAATGGCCCCCAACCAGCAAATTTGGAAGTAAGGGAGAGCCTTACTTGCTGTAAGAGCAAGGAAGGGGGCGCACAGCAGGACCCTCAGCTCCCCCAGCCCCTTCTCCCCGGGGAACGTCAGCACCCCGGGGCCGCGACCGCACTGGCAGCCATATGGGGAGCGCGCTGCGACAAGTAGGACTATAAATACAACTGGACTGACAATAAGGCTTTGATTAGGCTGTTAAGGCTTTAATTAGACTGACAAATCGCTGGATGTGCCTGTCACCCAGCTGTTGGAGCTGGGCCCTCGAGGAGCAGATGCCGCAGCCAGTGGGCTGGGATTTGGGTGCAGGAGGGGACGCGGGGGTCCCTGGGGGTGAAGGGCTCTGTGCCGGGGCGCAGGGGTGGCAGCCGTGCCCCAGGCCCCTGACTCAGCACAGGCACCGGCAGTGCGGGGCTGGGAATAGCCGGTGCCGTCAGTGTGCAGGCAGCTGCCAAGCCTGGCTGCCAGACCCTCGCAGGCTCAGGGGCCGGACGGCAGCCGTCCCCTGCTCGGTGTGGGGACAGGCAGGGCAGATCCCCAGCACAGCGCTGGCTGGGGCTGTGGCCCCGCTCCTGGGTGACATGCCAGGCATGGGGCTGGCAGTGGCTGTTCAGCTGTCCCCAGGGCAAGTGGGGACTGCCTGTCCACGCTCTTCGGGACCTCACGTGTTGCTGAAGACACGGAGCGGCTGGGGTGCTATCCCAGCTGCCTCCCAGCAGTGCCCAGTGCCAGGGCTGTGCGTTCCCAGCACCGGCCCTTCTTGCAGGGCTCAGACCGCAAGGACTCGCCGCAGTACCTGCACCCTCCTACATCCGATGTGCCGGGCGGGCACCAACCCACCGGTCCAGGGCTCAGGGCACCCGCACCCACAAACGGAACGGTGGCACCACCGCTCCTCTCGGGCCCTGCAGAGTGGGTGCCCTGATGCCCGCTGGCTTGCACAGCCCCAGGAGTGCCCTACACCCTCCCCCAGTGCGCTCTCATCCCCCCTGCGCCCCATGGCCTGCAGGGAACCAGTGGGGGGACAACCCCAGTCACCCATCTGCCTGTACCCTCCTGCCTCCTGGCAGCACCCAGCCCAGCGCGGCCGCTTTGCAGGGTCACAGCTCCAGGTGCCCACCTGCCCCATGCCCCCTGCGCTGCAGCAGGCGAGGGGATGGAGATGGAGATGGGGATGTCTTTGGGAAGCCAGCATTGAGGGAGAGGCGCCGAGGCTGGAGGAGCAGAGAGAGACGCTGGCCTGGGACAGGGATGGGCTTGGTGCCACCACCGGGTCTGTCTTCTCCACACCCTGCCACGCATGTGTGCAAGGAGGCAGCATGCAAGGGAGCTGCTTGCAGCCCCCAGGCCCATAACTGTGCTGAAATTTTGGAGCTAAACTGATCTCCCCCAGTGCCAGCCCTTACAGACTCCTGGCACGGCCCAAGTGTGCCCAGCCCTGCCCCAGCCGCGGAGCTGTGCCTTCCCCGCACACGCAGCAAAGGAGAGATGATCCCTTCCAGCACAGGGAAGATCCCGTGAGTGTGGACACAAGGACACAGCTGTTCGGCTCTCCCCGGCACGTGAGCAATGCCCCAAGCCTGGCGCAGCCCAGTCCCATGCAGCCCCCCTCACCCCTGTCTGAGTTACATTGCCGAGGGGAGCGGGACAGAAGCCAGGGGCTGGAGAAACCCAACCCAAGGGCTTCCCGCTGGGCTGCTGCCTCCTGCCAGGGACAGCCCCAGCTCCCTCCAGCACACACTGAGCCACCGCAGCTTCTCTCCTGGAGGTGACAGTCCCCAAGCGGAGCTGGAGGGCCAGCGGGTGTAAGTGCTCCCCAGCCGCTCCAGCGCAGAGTCCCCTGGCAAAATTAAATGCCACCTGGGGCATGCGGAGCTCAGGGGGCAAGTGACACCTTAAAGCAAAGGAAACAAAATCGCTGGCACCTCTCCCCCCACCCCACGCCACGCCACCCGTGCAGCCGCCTCTGGGACGGCGCTGCCCGAGCCCGGGGGTCCCAGCCCGCCCCGCCGCCCCTCTCCCCCCGCAGGACGCCCGGTTCCCCCGCGGAGGACCCGGCGCCCAGCCCCGTACCCGCTCTCCGGTGCCGCCGTGCCGCGCCGCGCCGCGCCGCTCCGCTCCGCCGGTGCTGCCTGCCCTGCCCCGCCCCGCACCGTCCCGTCCCGCCGGTGCTGCCTGCCCCGCCCCGCACCGTCCCGTCCCGCCGGTGCTGCCTGCGCTGCCTGCCCAGCCCTGCCCCGCTCCGCTCCGCTCCGCCGGTGCTCCGCCGCCTGCGGCCGCACGGGGCCGGGGCTGCCCGGGCTGCCCGCCCCTCGGCAGCGGCAGGGCGGCGAGCCCGCCCCCGGCCCCCGCATGCCCCGCAGCCGCCGCCTCCCAAGGTCGCCTCGGATTAAGGTCACGCCGCTCCGCGGGAGGCGGGGGGGGAGGCGGTGGCGGGGTCGGCGGGAGCACCCTACAGTGCCCCCCGCCTGGGGCTGAGCCCCTATTCCCACCTCCCAGCACAGTCTGTCCCTCCCCAGACCCGCCTGCAGCCAGCCCAGCCCGACCTCCCCATCGACGGGACACAGAGGGTCCCCGGTGTGTCCCTGTCCCCTTCCCAGGACATGGTGATCCACGGGCACTCCCAGGGCCAGGACCCTCCAGTTAGGAGAGACGCAGGACATGGCTGAAGCATCCCGTAGCAAAACCCCCACGGGGATCCGAGCTGGGGCACCCTTGGGGCAGGCCAAGTTGGGTGCAAGGGACCAAACTTGAGGTGGGCAATGGACCCTGGGCGAGTGTGGCAGCGCTTGCAAACACGCTGCGGGAAGGCAGCGAGCGCTCTCCCCGGCAGGCTGCGAATAGAGCCCGCCGGGGAGAGCGCTCGCTGCCTTCCTGTAAAGCAAGACRGAGCAGCACCTCCTCCCCAAAACCCCTCCACGTTAAGTGCTCCGGGACTGATGGGGATGTCATAGGGATGCGGCCAGCTCCCACGGGGAAAGGCCATGCACTCTCCCCAGCTCACATTGCCAAGCTGGCACAGCCCCCCTTCCTCCCGCCTGCAATAAATCCCCCCCTCACTGCTTGCCCTCCCCAAGAGACCAGACTGGGAGCAATCTGTGCTGGCTGGGGTTTTATTATTTATTAATCCGAACTTACCGGAAAAAAAAAAAAAAAAACCCAAAACCAAACAGAAGCATTTTCACACCCTGTCAAGGTCAGGGTGGAGGGGAGGGAAAAGAAGGCAATGGTTATAAAACCKGACCCCGGGGGCAAGGAAAAGGCCGTGCTCTGCCCTTGTTACGCAAGGCTGCGAGGGGAGGAGGGAAAGGGAACAAGATGGGATTTAAGACACTATTGGCACGACACTGCAGATGATCAGCAAAATGGGCTACTCGAGGAGGGGAGAAATCAAGTAGTTGCCCAGGCTTGCCTGCAGCCAAGCGCAGGCTCCGCTGCAGCAGAGCCTGGGAGCTTCTCGGCTGCTTCGGCRAGCCTGCCGCGGCCGCACTAACCCCTTGGCGCAGGGAAGGCAGGTAAGCGGCTGCTGGTCCAGTTTAATTGCGGTGGGGCTGAGGCAGACGCCAAGGCAGGTTTGAAAGCTGAAATGGATGCAGCCGGCTGGCAGAGATGAGCTGGAGGAGGAGGGGGGAAAGGGAGGGGGGCCAGGACTGAGAGACGCCTGCCGGGCAGCGGTGGGCATGGAAGCCGGCATACCTGGAGCCCGCAGGATGTCACTCCCAGCTGTCCCATGGCAGGGGATCATCAGTCGGTGGCCTGCCGACAACCACAAGGCAGGTTTCCTAACGCTGAGCTCCGTATGATGAGCCAGCCAGCAGCCCCGCTGGGCAAGAGCTGGGCTAGATGGGAGGTCAGCACACATCAGCCCCCAGCCGCTGGTTAGCTGTGGGAGCGCACTATTTACAGCACAAGAGCCACAGTCCTGCTGTCTTCTCCTCCCCCAGAGCCCGGGGAAGCAAGCTTATGACACGTGGGTTCACCACAAGTAATCCACCCCTCCTCTTGGGGCAAGCACCACGGTGGCCCGGCTCCAGCCACTGCCWCCGTGCCAAAGGAAAGAGAGAAGCTCACTGCGCCAGCCGGCTGCAGAGCCAGRAGCAAGGATGTGCTGGCAGGGAAGAAAGCTGTCCCTGGGCTACCTGCAGCTGAGTAGCAGTCTTAAGAGGGGATAAAACAACTGGATCGGCTTTTATTCAGCTTACTCATCTAAACAGACGTGTAAACAAGAAGTGACAAGTAACTGGAGGGATGTGGCATGCACAGCCCGTGTCACGCACCACTTGGGTGGAGGCTGAGCTAGCTGAAAGAGCGGACATCCACACTATCTCCTGCCTGGCGGTGGGGGGAGAGATGCCAGCCAAGCCTCCTGCAGACATGGGGATCTTTACAGATTGTATTTATTGATTTTTTTTTTTTTTTTTTTTTTTAAGCTGTAGTATCAGCATTTGCTGGTGTTGCAATCCCCAGAGGCATGCTGCACTGCTACAGAGCAGCCCTTTGGCTGGGTGGGACGGTCCGACAGGCCGGCAGCCAGCTGGCGTGCCCAGTTTGTTGCGGAAGAGGTCACCTGTTCCTGGTTCTTTGTAAACCTGAGCTGTTTCTTCCCTGGTCCCCCACCTCCCCCAGCAGTCACTGTGGAGGAAGAGGGATGCCCCGTGGGTCAGTGACTTGACCCTCTTGAAGGTTCTTGACGAGCTGAGCCAGCCAGCGCTTTGTGGTGGTGTCATCCTTCAGGACCTGGGCGAAGGTGGTGTCCTTCAGTTGGTCAGGAAGGCACTGCCTGAGAGCTTCACGTGCCCTACATCAAGAGACAAGAAACGGGGCCCAACAAATAAACTCACAGGGGCAAGAGGGGAGCAAATCTCACTGGGGACACGACGCTCCTTTGCCTGGGGGTCTCCCTGGCAGGGCCAGCCAAGGAAAGCACCAAGCAGCAGTACCACAGCACGTGGCGCTCGGCGAGCCAGCACGGCTCCTATCCCTCACACTATACCCCACTGAGCCAACCCYTGTGCCCTGACACCCATCAGTCAAGAGCAATGCGATGCCAGGAGAGGCCAAGACAACAAATACATACCCAGTGGCTTTGGGCAGAGCTGCTGATCAGCATGAAATCAGTTTGTATTCCCTCAACTGAATTTCATCTATTGGCTTCTACTGCTAACAGCCCACATGATGCAGAAGAGGGAGAGCATAGTGTACCTTACACCTCAGTCCCTCCCTCATACCTAGTTCACGCTACATTTGAGCTCAGGCAATCGTAACCTGCACAGCTTGAAATCTGCACAAGCACTGTTTCTCCCGTGTACCTTAAAAGCTCCTGGGACTAGCAATAAAAAAAAAAACCAAACCAACTAAAAAACCCACATTTTCCACACCGAGCTAAGGCTGATGTAAGGACAGACAAGGAACCTTGACTCTCCCCGAGTGGGCACTGTGGAGAAGAACTGCACTTCCAAGGGAGTCAAAGCCCCTGCCCAAACTCCTAAAATGTTTACCTGGGGTTATCGGAAAGGCGAAGGTAGCAGCGGACGACATGTTTCAGCAGCCGTGCCGACGGCTCCTTGGAGAGCTGCAGGACCATTTTACCCTGTTTGACAGAGGCCAGTGCCACCAGTTAAAGTCTTTGTAAAAACAGCTTCACAATCAGCAGAGACTGGGAAAGACCACTAAATCACTCACTCTGGCTTCCCACACATCACAGCCCATTACCTTTCATCTAGATACCTCTGCATGGAGCCCGGCACTCTGCTTGCCAAGATGCCTTTGAGAAGAGCAGCTACCATGACTTGGAAAGGATTCTCCCAGCAGCTCAGGGAAAACTTGTCTCATCTCTATTTGGTTTTTACCTCCCCAGGACTGCTTAGTGGTCCAACTCACTGCTAGATTAAAGAGAACCTGGGGTTTCCCCCTCATGGAGGAAGGCGAACGTATCTCAAAGGCTTTGATAAACCCAGGCTCAGTCACCCCATGAGGTGTGTTCCCAAGCTCTGCAACACTCCCTGTTCTCATCTGCGCTGCCTTCATTTCAACACCCTTTTAAAATGTTAACAATAGCCTGGGAAGCCAYGCTGAAGGACTGGGCTCACCCACACCACTTATAGTAAGATCCACATCTGGTCTTATCATGCACCCAAGAGTTGTATTTTCTCTTTCTGCTACATCCCTCATTAAGCCATTACTGAGAAGCAAGACAGGGCAGATCTCCCTGGCCCAGCCTCCATTTCTCACACTCTGTAGGACTTCGCACATCGTTGCACCTTTGAATGCACCCAGCCTAGCGAACAGTGTGGATGCCTTCACATGCCTGCTTTGAAGGAGTTTAACAGTCTGCTTCCTCATATTTAGGAGTCAATCAGATCTGCCCAACAAGYTGTTTTTTTTCCTGTAAAACTACATTGGCTAGCACTAACCGTTTTCCTCATTAGCTAAATTCACCTGTATTTGGATATTCAGGCAGTTAGCAATTAGCAGGTCCCCCTCACCTGCCCTTTTGCAAGCTTCCTGTTCTCAGCAACTCCCCAGGATACCAATATTTCTTTGAAATAAAGAACAGCAAGTCAGAGAGCTCCTCAGACAGCTCCTGGATGGGAAATACTAACTTGGTCTTTTAAAAGTATCTAATACTTGTGTAACATCTTACTCAGTTATCAGCAGACAAGGAAGTAAATCATCACCCTCATGAGACAGGAGTACACTATCCCGATTTTTGAAATAGAGAACAGAAATGACTATGWACATTTTCATATTTCTCCATAGCGCTATGGAATATTAATCATGTCAGTGCTTCACCCAATGGTGAAGCCATTCAGACCAGTTATCCTCAGGGTATTCAGCCCCCCGAGCTGGAAGACGGGGACGGCAAGCAGGATAAACCCCCCATMATCCAAGAGGAAGCAGCGAACAACCTGCTACGCCACCTGGATGCTCACAAGTCTATGGGGCCGGATGGGATCCACCCGAGAGTGCTGAGGGAGCTGGCAGAGGAGCTTGCCAAGCCACTCTCCATCAGTTATCAGCAGTCCTGGTTAACGGGGGAGGTCCTGGATGACTGGAGGCTTGCCAATGYGATGCCCATCCACAAGAAGGGCCGGAAGGAGGATCCGGGGAACTACAGGCCTGTCAGCTAGACCTCGGTGCCGGGRAAGATTATGGAGTGGTTCATCTTGGGGGCGCTTGCAAGCCATGTGCGGGACAACCAGGGGATCAGGCCCAGCCAGCATGGGTTCATGAAAGGCAGGTCCTGCTTGACCA